>DWEJ01000005.1:0-28737 GCA_018245835.1 Mysoria sejanus stolli | reverse complement strand
GCGCAGTACACCCCGACATGTTCACCAGTTACGTTTACATCCTATTATTGTATAGGTGGTGAGCCTATTGTTTTCATCGGGCACAAACCCACACTACGAACTGTTGCTAGAAATGTTAATTAGAAATTCTAAGTAGAAAATCCAGTAGTACTCGAAATGCGATTTGAACCCAGGACTAATCAATCGGCAGCCGCCCTATTTAACAACCATTCGACCAACGAGGCAATCAATATATCATAGATACATAATTAAAATTTAAATATGTGCATAAGCATGTAAAACAAGTCAAATCGGACAAATCAAAGTTATAATGGACGTTAAAAATTTCAAACGAGTTGTAAATTAATCACTTTATATCTAGAGCGTATATAAAGACAGGTGCCCAACAGCTAACCTCGGTCACTCTGGGTTTTTCTCATAATGACCTTGAATGAGAACGTTGCCTGGTCTGGTTCAATACGTCCAAATATATCTATCAGTAGCAATTGAAAAACTGGAAGTAAAAATGTGTTCCCCATAATAATTGTACTTTAACGAATGATAACTTAATTGGATTTATTTTATTCAAATTTAGACTTTATTATTTTGTATGACCTATGTTTGTGCGTCGGCTTCATTGTGAGGTTAGGCCTTTTAAACGTAACATCACGCCTGTAGGGGTGGGCACAGGTGAGTAATCCCCACGTTTCACCAGCTACGTTTACGTCCTATTATGTTTCTATGTAAGGTTTTTTAATTAAACTTTTTCAATTTACCTATTTTTTTTTCTGGTTTTGATTTTTACTTATCATCAGCCTGTCTCAATCCATTGCTAGACGTAGGGATCCCTAATGGAGTTCATGCACATAATCCTCTTTGTAAAACATAAACAATTTGAAAATATTATACGGCTAAATAAAAATAGCGAATTACCAGTAGTAACAAGAATATTAAAGTAATATAGTTTCTTGAATAAATAAATAGCGAAAATTATATTTTCTTAATTTACACATCTGGCTGCTAGCTAGTTGCTTTCCGTCGTTAGGAAGCTGACGTAACTATGTAATAATTATGACTATTAGTAGCAATCCACAGCGTGGAGATTTTGGGCAAAGACCAACGTCAATACCAATGTCCAACAGTGGACTGAGTCTAATTTATAATGATTAGTATATATAAGTAATAGGATGTCATAATGTTCACAGCACATTGTCAGGCTTGCAGCTCAATTGACAGCGAAATTTATCATATTATTATATGATTACGCTAAGTGAACAAGTTAATTGAATTGCCTTCGAATAAATATTTAAATATGGAATTATAGTCTTTGTGTGACGTCGAAGTAAATGTTCCATATGTTTTATGTAATGAGTACCTATTGTACATACATTTGTGTGTATATGTACTCATACATATAATTAGTTTTATCTTACTTGTTTAAATCTGTATGAGTAATTCCCCGTTTTGCTATGCATAATAAACAAAACAGATACATGATAAAATTGACAATAATTTATTAAAAATTAAAGTAGGTATTGAAGTACCGGCACGTACGACTGCGTACGTTGCATTGGGTTGTTTCAATTACTACATAGCTTTATTATTTGACGCTAGTTGGCTCAGTGCGTATAATCAAACTGCTGAGCTGAGTTCGCGGGGTCGATTTCCATCCAGGGTTAATAATTTACATATGTTCATGATAAGCAAAGCTATTAGCTGTGTCTGAATGAATAAGTAACTATGTAATGGTGGATATTTATACATATGCACACTGATGCACCAGTATATTTTATCTGTCGTCTGGGTACAAAAGCATGGCGCTCGCAAACGTTGTTAACAGAAACGTGTGAAAATGCACTAATATATTTTTTATTTTATTTTACTGTTAAGCATTTAGTGAAACTGTGTAGTCTAATATCTACTTTATTAAATGATGTAACAGTTCAACTCGCTAGCATGACTCATTTCGTATATACTGAAGAACCTTCTTCATAAGCTTCTATGGACAGGTCGATAACTAGCCGAGCTCTACCTAAAACACATGAAATAAGCCAGCATATAATTTAATTATAATGTTTCCTCTAACTCTAACGAGTAAACAATCCCTCCCATGCGGTAAACACCGCCACACTTAGCACGACATGTTGCATTCGCGAGCCAATTTATGCGTGAACAAAAAAACTTCTAATCTCAATCGACCTTGGCGTAAAACTAAAATAGGTCTACCTACTGGATCTCGTATTCGACCGGAGTATGAACGGCCGCGTATTGTTTACGTTAAACGTGGGCAGGAACAAGTTTGGGAACACACACGCACGTTCTCATAGTATAGATATAGAATGGATAAACTTTTATTCCATCGATGTAGTTTTTTTTTTTAAATATAATAAAATCGTTAAAGAGCCGCCTCCCTCTCTGGAGTCTTGGGTTCGATTTCTAGCGCGCGTACCTTGAAAGAAAATTTGCGTTCGTACTTAACATCCCTCGCTGAAATTGTGAAGTTAAACATCGAATGTAAATCTGCACAACTCAGAGCTCTCCACAATATTCTCCAACACATGTGAAAACTGCTCATTTGATATTGGCTATAATGGCCCACCGTGGGCTTCACACTAGGAGAAGAGTGCCGTTCAACAACGAAACGACAAAGGGAACAACAAAAAAATCACATCCAACGAGCCACATTCATAGAGAAGCTATTCGAATAACAGTAGCAATGACTGTACATTATCAAGGTATAATTTAAAGTGGGCATTTTAAATGTGGGTCGGTGTCCGCTGCGGCAGCAAGACTTCGCTAGTTCCGCTCCGGCGAGACTACGGCGTTCTACGTTTGACCCGAATCACCGACACCGAGGTCCGCTCAAACATCGTAAAGATGTGTCCATGTGGCTCATATGCCCGCACGTAGTTGTTGAATACAGTTAAACTGCTAACTTTCATTGATTCAGTAATATATATACGTGTAACAGTTTATAAACAAAAATGAATCATCTTTTCAATTATATCCGATGATATTCGAAGGGAACGTTTAGCATAGTTTATTACGTAATATAATATAATATAATATAATAATATAATATCTTATGACATCTCCAAATACGGCCCTTTAATCCCAAAGTAAGCGTCGAAAGAGCTTGTGATATGGTATGACGGCTGATAAACAACGTACATACATATCAATAGATACTTAAGTAGATATTTTTTTACAATTACTTCCAGACAAATATTTGGGCTCATCACACAAATATTTATCATGGGTGGGAATCGAACCCACGACTGCCGGCGCAGTATGTGTCGTTTATAAGACGTATAACGTTTATAAGTGTTATCGCATGCATATAACGTTAACGACACAATCGTAAACGGTTTATATAGGGTACTAAGTTCGAATCCTGGTCGCATAATTAAATGATCTGTGTGTATTTCTCTTTGTGATAATCCTGAATTCCTGACAGACTTGACACGCTTCTATCTACCCCGTAAGATTCCTGGCGTGATGATATGATAATAAAAATAATAAAAGTGATACAGTCATACTTTCCAATTAAGCATTTAAAATTGCAAATAATTCTGTTGTATAATTTATATATTGTATAGAACATCGCAGTCGTAGAACAACGACGGATTTGGTTTTTTTTTCCATAAAATCTTTCTTGGCGTATTTTTACTTGAAATACTTAATTTACTTAACTTTATTATAATATAAAAACGTTTTTCTAATTCTGTAATAAACAACCGAGATACAGAGTTGAACACCGACGGATTTGTTTCTTTATTTAACGTAAAAACAAATCTTCAAAGTGCTCACCTGATAAGTTAGAAAATATCAGATCCGTCATTGTGCTACGATTGCGACGAGAATTCACGATATTTTACTAAAGATTTGCTGGTAAAAGTAAAAATTGACTGGTAAAAAGAAAATTCGTTCGCATCCTAACATTTATGAAGATAATCGTGAGAATAACGGTTTCTTAACAAAGCCTACTCGCAGTCGTTTCCTTCAGCAGTTGGCTGACGTGCGTTGAAGCCTAAAAGGTTACAATAGGCTCATAAAACGAAGAAGGGCCTCCTTGTAGTATGAATTATTGCTAGGATTTTGCAATCTTACGGCCATCGTGTATGGGCTCTTATATTGACATCCACGCAAGGCTGAAGTTGCAATATACCCCACCTCGTGTAAGTACTCAGTGAGCAAACTGTGAACTGAGCTTTTTTTCGCAGGTGCTTAGTGTCCTATGACAAATTTCTTCAAGTGGCTCGGAGTCTAGATATGTGCCCGGTGTGTGGACGTAACTGGTGTAACGTGGGCTATCTGCCTCGATACACCCCGGACGTTTCTGCCCCGGCCAAGTTGCTCCAGTGAGATCGGCACTCTATAGAATATATTCATGCATCGCAAACACTGTATATGTAATTATGTATATATGTTACATAAACCTGTTCTTCCTAAATCAGTCCACTGCAGGACACAGGCAGGACACACCTGATGAGCGTCATCATCATTATCATAATGCGCCTAAAACATTATACTTCATTTTAATGACTGTAGTTTATTACACGATTTCCGTTTCGTGTTATTGATAATTTTTAATACCTTAATAAGTATTAAAAATAAAAGTGACTCATAATATTAATATTTTACAATAAACATTTGAGTATAAAAAATAAAATAACAAACTAGTTATAAAAAATAATTAAATTAGTACAATGTAATACTTAAATATATTCGTGGAAAATTTTAATTTGAGTTATATTTCATTTTTTTTGTTTTTTAAAACTAGTATCAAAATTTTACTACAAATGGATCAATACAATCAGGGATCTTGATGAATATAGTAGAAGTAAGAATCACCTGCATTATAAATACCAATTCTCGCTGTTTCTTGAGCGACACGTCAAAGGTCGTAAATCATCTTGATGTATGTCACGCAACGATTAAAACCTTCGGGCGGCCCTACCTACCCTCGAGGCGCTATACTTTGCTCGTTTGCAGGAAATAGCCTTTTAATGGGCTTAGCTTTCCCGTAGAAAGGCATCGCCGACTGACCCGTTTCTCCTTAAGTTAATTATCCAGTAATTTTATCATTTTAGAATTACTTTTTGGCGATAGGCTCGCCCTTAATACGTCAATACGAATTCCAACCAGCTTGCCCAGCGTGGGGACTATGGGAAAAAACCCCTCAGGGAGGCCTCCATGTCCAGAAGCGAAGTAAGATAGACTGATGATGAATAGGCCCGAGTACGACTACATTCTTAGCAGATGTTTTGAATAGTTCCAGGTTTTATGAATCGGGAAAATACTCGCCGCCAGTTTCTTTCCTACGCGGTTTGTAGTAGAAACAATTTTGCCAATCACTACATCTCGCTCAAAATAATGACTACACAATATGGGTAGTAGTAAGATTTCTTCAGTTAAAAAGTGGCGTTTCCTGTCAGATCCCATTATCCCCTTATCAGATATTAAAAGATAATTCCTTACTAAATGTATGTATGTTCCGTAGTTTTTCAATACCAACATCTGTCCATGTTCATGTCCATGACTCAGTAATTTTATTCGATTTAGCTATTTAGTCCATTATTATTAATCTATGCGAATATGAAATTAAGACTTATTAATTGATAATGAACGAAATGTTAAAAATATAAATAGGTATTTATAATAATATAGACGATTAAATACCTATTTTAATTTATACGTACATGTCCTTATAGTATTATTTCTTCGCCCGAGCAGTTGTTTTAATGATAAAAAAAACCCAACCAACTATTAATACAAAATATGACGTGAGAAACACGCCTTCATCGCTAGACCCGGAAAATTGGCGGCAGCCGAGGACAAATAATGCAAATCATACTTAATCATGTAGTTCACCTCTAAACTTGATCTGGCTGATCGAGTCAGTTGTACGAAGTTGTATACCATCGGGTCTTAACATTAAAAAATTCCACAAAACTAATTATACTGCCAATATTGTTGTGACGTCACTGTAGCTTGCGTTCAAGGTAGACAGAGAGCACGGTGAGCCAAATATCCTCACAGACTTACGATGTTTCTGCAGTCAATATTCTGTACACACACGCACGCTGGCGCGGGGACTTCTGTAAATTATAGCAATGCCTACAATTACTGTATACGGGTACCTCTGCAGTTATTAATATCACTCCTTACTACATATGTATCGTATTAATACATATATGTGATAATATTGAGCGATATTGTAACAATTCCAGTATACACAAAACATAAAATTATAATTAATAAATCAAGTTGTTATATTAAAGGCCTGTAGTGAAGGTATTTTGTTTTTTAAAAATCATTAGTGCTTAGCTAACAAGTTTAGCTAACGAGTTGCCATTCGAGTGTTGCCATTCGAATATAAAATCGTATTTAAAAATGGCGGTAGTAACTACCTAATACGGAATGTTAGCAAGAATTTTTATAGGTGTCTTTCGCATAATATTATTATAAATTTAATCATTATACTATCATGCTGGTTCTTGACAGGGTAGGCAAAGAGTACCAACCCTAATATTTCCATTTTTAGACTTGACATGCTTCTACATTCACCATTCTCGTAATATGAATGTATAAATTCTCATTTATTAAATCAAAGTGTTTACGTGGACACGTCATGCCCGGTGCGTGACCGCTCGCTTCTTCAATTAGCGCTGGTTTTGTCACGTCCATTGTGCCATTGATGTGTGTCCATGGCTGTACAAATAAAGACTACGCGCAATTAACATTGTACGCTTTTTATCAGATTGTGAATGTACAGCTTTAAAAATAAAATAATTTAATGTGATCACGAATACGCACGCCACGTTTAAGTACCAGTGACTGTTGATAATAAAAAGGAATGAAAGGAATTTAAAATTAGAACGCTGTTAATATAGGATTTAGAACATTTAGGTGACGGGTTAGAGACTAAAATCGTAGAAATATTAAAACGAATAGACTAAAACTATGGAAAGAAATCTAAATTTAGATTGGATGTGATATAGAGTTTAGAGGATGTGGGAAATGGGTCATAGACTAAAATACAGAAAACAATCTAAAATTAAACAGATGATGATATCCATATCCATATCGAACCTTCTGTCGTTTCACATGGGTCTCCTCTCAGAAAGAGAAGGTTAAGGCCATAGTCTGCCACGCCGGCCACGTGCGGGTTGGCAGACTTCACACACCTTAAAGAACAATTTTTTTTTTTTTTGACTGAAGGTGTGCAGGTGTCCTCACGATGTTTTCCTTCACCGAATAGCAAGTGATATTTAAATTGAAAACGCACATTCTTAAGAGGTGCGCGCCAGAGATTTGAACCCGGTCTCCCGGCGTGAGAGGTCGAATTACAAACTACTAGGCTATCACTGCCTATATAGTAATCTATGATGATATAGTAATCATAATATTTAGGTAGTCAGCCTTAATCTTAAAAATATAGAAAGATAGACTAAAATTTATACAGTCTAAAATTATTAACGGAGTCTAAAATTAAATTGCAGCTGATGTAGTCGTTCAAACGTTTAGTTGACGGATCATATACTAAAACTGGAAAAATATAAATTGAAACTATAGAAAATAATTCAATAATAGAATGCAGGTCATATTGTCAATACAATATTTAGATAACGGGTCATAGACTATAAATATTTTTTCCGGATACTGTGTGTTACACTTTTTATTATTGTCCTCCAAGCACTTCTAATGTTACCCAAAGATAAGGTCACAATGGCAATTAGTATTCCAAATTAAGCATGGAAACTGCTATTACAATGAGAATGATTACAATATCTTAGCTCACTCGCTGTGCAGAGTCACAAGCTGTCTTTGCAGCGAATAAATGTTTCACGGCGATCATTATAGAATAAATAGACATAAATAGACCACACGAGTGTGCCTACTCGATTTAATATAATAACACACGCATTGATTAAATAAGGCTTATTATACATTTTATCATTGATTGTACTTATTTTACTATTGATATCACAGTGATATGACAGTACAATTGATTTTACTACAACGTTATATTACGCCTGTAACCCCTGAAGCGGTAGGCTACTACCACGTTTCAGCCATTACGTTCACGTCCAACTGTGGAATAGGTGGGGTGGGGTGGAAATCAAATAGTACCCGACCCTTGATATGAACCCAGGACTTCCTGATCAACAGTCGCGCTTGCAACCAACACGACCAACACGGCAGCCAATGAAATTAAAGAAATGATGAAATTAAAAAACAAAAACGCAGATAATGTTATTTAGCACAGATTCTCAAAGTAATATAAATAAATAATCATTACAGAGAAACTGACATCTAAGAGTGAGACAATAATACCATTGATAACACTAATTGAAATAAACACTACTATGAGCTCAAAGTTGTTAAGTAATAAAAAGTTATATCTTTCAAATAAAAATCCCCCAACGGATAACGGCATTTCCATAATCCCACTTTTATTGGACTGACTAATTGTTGTTGAGGAAATTGCTGGAATTTAAGAGATTCTGGCTTTCATCACGAGTTTCTCGCGACTGACGTCAGATGAGGCTTAGCCGCCGTGAATCAGCTGAAGCTGAGTCTTAAGAAAGACAAGGCAAACTAAGTCCTATCATTAACTGATTATGTAAAGCTATTTATTTTGTATTGTAGATATTAAAATTTACATTTTTTTTTTATTCACAGAATCATGTTTAAAAATATTTTTTCTTTAGATTTTTCTTATTTTAGGTGATCTCAAGGCAAATTTTTAGGCCAGCTGACTTACTGGGTAGGTAGAAAGCACCGAGTGCCAAATATATCTATCCTTACAGATTTGCCGTGTTTCCTCTTCATTCAACACTTTCATACTTCTCTTAATTATTTCTCTTCCAAATTTATATTTAATTATATACACATCGAAATGTAATGTTACTTGGAAAAATTTTAACAACACATTATATATCGTTTGCTCTCTATTGGTACAGGGTGGGCGACATAAACATTTATTTCCAGTGACATTGACACTGACATTTGTAACCAACACTTATCGACTGTAAACTGTTATTATATAACTGTACAATTTGCTTAAAAGCTTGACCTGAATTTCAAGAGCGCGGTCAGAATAATCAGTGGTTGGAAGTTGGAACACGTACCTATTATCTTAGAAAAGTGCAAAATATCTCCGTTATTATGTCAAAATTTATTAGGTTTGACATTTATCACGAATATATTTTAGCGTTTACCTTGTTAGCTGTGAACCTATCACACTGGTCCCGTGCGCGTTGGCGGGAACATGCTCAAAACATACGAACGTGCTGTTATTTTTGAGTCCACTTCATTCAATGTGTGTTAGCGTTAAATCCCACATTTAACAAATTGTTCAAAAATAACGAACATTGTGGTCCGTTGATTACAGTTTATATTTAGAGCGCATTTGCTTTGTTTTAAGGAAACACGTAACAAATTGATTATCTGATCATGTTAATTTCTAACAATTTTTTTAAAAAGTCATTATTGTCTTCTTTTTTGTCTCCAATAAACCCCAATGACTTTCAAAGATTTAATTTGTTCATATAGTTTCACAAAAATAATAGAGACACTAATAAGGATCCTAGGAGCATGTAGAAAGAGTTTGATCTACCTATCGCTGAGTTCGACAGCGTTATTCTTAGTGTGCAACGTAGTATTGTGTAGGAACTTAATTTCGCACGGGTACATGTAGGCTTGCTTACATACGGACCGACAAACAATTTGTTTCAGTATCAACCGATTGACAATTACACCTAGAACATTTGACATACAAATAGAGAAGAACACACTGACATATTGGTATTCGTAAAGCTATAAATTACTGCGGAAGAGCAAGATCTTATGAAAGTTATTAAAATTTATGTAAAATGATTTATACATTAGCGTCACGCACTGTTTATTTCAGTGGGTAGAGAAGGTCAAAATAATGCAGGTCAGTCACGATCCTTCAATATAGTCAAGAACAATCAAAATGTAGGTATCAAGTATCCTATTGCAATTCACACATTGTTCTTAACATGAACGGTTAAATTAGAGGCAACTTGTTATCAAATGCTTCGGGCTTCGTTTTATCTTGATTTTGTTCTTTGAAGTGACCGGATAACTCCTAACTTCAATGCCATTTGGCTTTGAACATTATATTCAACAGAGCGAAAAATTCTAAGCAGGTAGATGCTACGAATTATGCAGTACTGCGTTTTGACGGTTCAATCACATACAGAACAGACATTATAATTGTGTTTCAAAGTGTGCAACGGATCTGTTCTCACACTCGTTTCAAATGTATGCCATTGTGGGAAATAGAATATCGCAGTTCATATTGGATTACCGCCTCGCAGGCTGTTGTGAGGCAAGAGTGTCGCGGCAAGTAACGTGATGCGTCGGATAAGGACATTGAGCAAAATGTTACATTATTATTTGCCTTGAGTGTCTACGAGTACTTTCTTTTTTATTGCAACCCACGATTCAATTGTGTACAGATACTGGCAGGATATTTTGATGTCGATTCCATTCATGTTGTTGGTGACCCTGAGCGCTTGCGACGCGGAACTACAATCTCTTTTGCAAATGGAAAGCCATGATTTATTAACAGATGTATTCTTTTAATAATCACATAGACTTCTTTGCAATTTAAAAGCAAATATTATCTTATATTCACGGAGGTTTCACCTTGACACCGTAGTTTACGCTAAGCTAAATGACAATTTTTATCATAACTCAAGGATACTCACGGTTTAGTAATCAATACTCGTTAATAATTTTATAACTTTATTGAGTGTTATATAATAAAAATTATTAAGAGTTAATATTCTTATATAATTTTTATTCTTAATAGAATAAAAATTATATCAGAATGTAATCACAACAAAAAAATTAAGTTGATTGTATGTAATTTCTTATCTCAAAAACTATTAGTTCTTTTAATATAAATGTCCGTTATAGCTGATAGGTACCTGCATACTGAGTTTCATTCAATTTCTGGTATAAGTCAAGTAATATTCGGGCGGGTTACAAGTTACTAAAGTTTGTTAAACTAGAAAGTGTAGCCCGTAATATCGCTCACCTGCTCCGCACGAGTTCTTCCAAAAGTCGTAGAACTTACTGCACGAACACATCTCGTACGAACGTCACACCACACAACGCCAAAGTATTTTTAAACTTCACTTGTACAGTTTCGCAATCTTTCAGCCGGTAAGCATTTGCACGATTTAGTTATTGCCGGTGGCCGAGAAAACTTTATTAATCATCCGACGAACAATCGATATAAACATGTCAATGTAACGGCTTAGAACGCGCTCGGTTCTGTACCGTTGGAGCGTAGAAAGCGGGCAACGCGTATTCGCGACTGGACGGTTGACATCGTACCGGACCGTGCGTCGCGAGAGTTGTCGACGAGGTGACGAGAGCACGCGACGTGATGCCAACGCGAGCGCCCTCCAACGACTGCCGACCGTACGAATACGAACCGGCCGTTTGGCGCGCGAACTCCGCTGATTGAACTCCAATCTAAGCCGCTGGGAAATAGACAAATTTTCACTGTATGATGAGATTAGAACCGTTGATGAAACGGACGCCATGTCTTCCAGCTACATTTAATGGCATATTTAATATGCGTAAAATGAAAATTTCGAAGGCAACGGTGTATGGTGCGTAAATGAGTTCGCGAACCTGTACCAATTACATTATAATATAATTTTTATTGTATCTACTCGTATCTACGTAAAGAAGAAAAATAAACCGAATCTCTAGTAATTTTATATAAAAATTGAATATGATCCAGTTAATGAAATTGACAATTATGATTGAGTTGTATAGTGTCAGCTATATTTACCACATATTTTCCATTGCATTAAGTAAATAATGGTTATGTTTATGTTGAACTGCGGGCTGAAGTTGGTTACATTTACCAGCAGTTACGTCAATTACATGTACCTATATATAAACATGTATCTGTCACGTATTATAAACATATTATAAATTTCTTATAATTCTTCTAATGTTGGACAATTTGTGATGTATAATTCGGAATTAAGTTAATATCATTAAAAATTAAAATCCAAAAAAAGTTTTATGTACTTGTAGGTGGTTTTTAGGTGTTACTTGTGTAATCTAATCGTTTTGTCTATTTTTTGACTTCTTTGGACGAGTAGTTGCAAGCGCGACTATTGTTCGATAGATCCTGAGATCGAATTCGAATCTCTTGGGCTCGTATCGTTGTATCGTTGTATGTAGTTTCTTAGTAGGACGTAAACTGATGAAACGTGGGAGTGTACTGCACTCCATTGCGTGCCTCTTCAGGGATTACAGGCGTGATGCTACGATGTCGCTGTCAGAGGTCGTTCGGTCCGTTCGTTAAGAAAATGCTCTTTTCGCTCAGAAAAAAAGCATTCATTAAATCATTGTTCTCATCATCATTCTTCCTCAGTCTGAATACAGGCGTCAAAATAATTTGTGAACTTGCAAAGAGATTTTCGTTCATAATCCCCATTGAAATGCCTATGCTGCTGACTCTGCTTATTATACCACCATACAATGAATATGCTGTTTTAGTTACATTATTTAACGACTAACAAAAGAAGGTGAGCTTCGGTACAAACATTACGCTCCGTGAAAACGAGTTCCGTCGAAACTGCAGCGGAACCGTTCGGTTATGCTCCAAAAACGATCTCACGCACTCGCAGCTAACTGGTCTTTGGCCAATGAAACAATATGTTAGATTTGTTATTAGTATATCGTGACGTAATGTCCGTACGGAGTAATGTTAACTGGCATGGTATATAACAATCGTAATTTTTTTATGTTTTGTTAAATGTTCTATTTCGTTATGTCGAGATATGTGTATTAACGTTGTAATACGGCGAAATAAACACGTCAGATATGTACTCGTATGTAAGTGTAGATTATAAGACATATTCAATACCCGGTCTTGCTCATTTACTTCGTCGTAACGGATTTGGCGTGTTCAATTAATGCTAATTACATATAGTCATTGTAATCGGTTATATAAGCGGTTAGGTTGAAATATCTAATCAATTAATGTAAAATTGCATCGAATCATTTATGTTGTCCTCAGTTACTATAATTATATGAATATTTTAACATTCCTATTCAACCACAACATACTCGTAGTTTACGTCCATATGTTACAATATCATTTTGAAATACAACAAAGTTACATTTTTTAAACTAAAAAACTCAAATTTAGTTAATTGAAATATATTCAATTTCAGCTTTTCTCGAGAAAATAATTGCACATATTATGTATATGTTAATGTTTAAAGATGCACTACAATTATTTTTTGTGTCTTTGCTTTAATAATTAACATGAGTAATAAGTATTTATGACAATAAAGTTTATGGCTAATGAAAGTTCTAAGAGTCATTTATAATCTAAGCACTACTTTGTTAATTAACTTATCGATTTTTATTAGTTATCTAATTGGAAATGAATAATGTCATTAAAATGTCATAAACATAACATCATGCCTAAATTTCCCTAGAAACTAGACGAATGTATTACTTCCTTATCCTAGGCTATACATCACGGGGATTTGGGGGTTAGCCGTAATGTCATGTTCCCGACAAAAATATTATATACGAAGAAAATATAATTAAAGTTCATTTGAGAATAAATGTCCGGCACTAGAAACCAGGATGTAGCCAAGAGAATATTGTACAATGCTACTTTTAGACATGAAATTTATTATAAAGTAACACGTAACATCACATCTGTAATCCCCGCAGAGTGTAGCGGACTCCCACGTTTAATCAATAACTCAATCAATCAATCAATAAAAGTAAAATTAAAGTTATAAAATAACAATTATTGTTTAATACAACACATTAATTTTTTTACATTCTCTTAAAAACAAAACGTTAATAAAACAATAAGAAGATAATTGTTTACTAGTTCAAATATGACACAACGAGCGTTAAGGTTATGTACTTTTTTTAAATACTCGTGTCTGCTACCGCCAAATTGATAGTGACAGCTAACAAATTTTGGTCTACTGTTGGATATTAATGGTTGCCATGATAAATACGGACTTGGTATTTACTCAACCAGCCCGCTATGTCAGAATAGTGTAGGTACAATTTAAAATTTTTATTATGTTGGTAAACTTTTCCTAATACGCTGCACCCTAATGAATACCTAAATTATTATGTTAGTCCAAACGTAATAAGTACCCACTTAGAGCATTAAACGAACAGAATTTTTAAACATTATTTTTTAGACGTGATAATATTCTATTTATATTATAGCTATAATCTATATGGAGGGTAAGCTCTTTACTAGATTTTCATGTTTTATTGCATTTGTATTTTAACTGCGTCGATTATCGTTATGTTCAACAATTTTTTACAGAATAAATCCCTTATTTTGGAACTGTTGTTGTAGTCCTCTGTTGGCCTCTAAAAGGTAGGCAGATAAGTAATACACTCCCACGTTTCACCGGTTACGTTTAAGCCCCACTATGGAATAGTGGTGATTTAGATTTTCTGTAGTGGTTCGGAGTCTGGATATGTGCCCGATGCATGGCAATAGGCTCACCACCTATTCCATATTGGGATAAAGTGTTTTGCATTCCTCTGCCTACCTCTTCGGGGATTACAGGCGTGAAGTTACGTAAATTAAAAGAAATTGTTTCTAAACGTACGTCTGTGCGCTAAGTACCTAATTTTTATTTATTCACACTACTGTATGCTGTTATATGTATGTATTCGGCACCACCGATTGTGGCGCCACCGGATGCTTGATAAATTATCGTTGTTTGAAAAGTGAAATGAAAAGAGCATAAGATAAAGATGTTGGCTTAACGTTTGCAGCGTGCTGCTAACACGGTCGTAGTGCCTTGATAGAATATTATTTTATTTAGTTAGAATATAGAATAGAATTAGAAGGCTAACGGGCCGAAAATAAAGATCTTTAAACCTGTATAGATATAAATGTATGTAATAAACGATAGCAGACTGAAAATACGAAAAAGAATACAAAATAACGATAAAAACTGGTCACATTTAATATAATACGATACTGGTTTTTTTACTTCGTATGTGAAACAAACGTGTTTCGCTTTTTTTTTGGTTAAGAAACTTGTCCATTGTTTTATAACACTAGCTTGATAGCCACACACTAACATGGTATTTTTAAGGAAAATGTAAAATATAACATTTTGCTTCTATATAATTGATTACGTATTTTAAAATAAATTATTTTAATAATTACTAATGATCACAATATTAATTATGATAAGGACGTTACAATTAAGTGGAATATCGTAGAAAATGTTAATACATAGTGCATAATAAGATTTAGATAACAAGAAGTTCTAGATACATTTTAGTGCACGGAGAGATCAATGTGGTCATGTGAATGATATCGTAACTAATGAGTCTGTCATTAGATTGTCAAAAGGCAAAATATTTTTTGCTCACATATAAAACTGATCATATTAAATACGTACGTAACATCGCGCTTGCACTCCTCGAAGGGTTAGGCAGAGTACCTAGTTTTGTAATTATAAACTCCCGCGTCTCACCTGTTACGTTTACGTTCGACAGTGGCGTGGGAGACGAGTCAATTGTCATACACCGGGCACATATCGATCCACCACTAGAAAATTTAACTAAAAAATGCAATAGCATCGGTCGCGGGATTTGAACCCAAGACCACTCTATCGGCATTTGTGTTTGCAAGCAGCCTGTATAGATTGATCAATGTCTGGAACATTACCCTAAAGCAATAGTTGAAGAAAATACTTCTGACTTATTCATTTTGGTCTCGTTCATTCATTTGCATTCATATAAATATTGGAGGTCGCAAAAAACTATTGACATGAACATTATGAAAAAAGTATACTAAAATGTATATAACAAAATCTTTATACTTATAATATAACTATAGCTTTTGAATACTCTGTAGAAACTTGGATAATAGATCAATTTATGAATAATTTCTGTTTAGCACTACTATGTCTTTTTAAACACGCATCGAAAGTAAAAGGAATAAAAGAGATTATTTTAAATCAAACATGTCCGTGTAATTTAAACAAAGTTCCAGAACGTAAACGATCGTAGGCGTGTCCTTACTAACGAAATTTAACTGCGAACAAATCTAACATCATTTGGATAACATCTGCAATGATTACGTAATATAATTATGCTCGTCAAGGACGCTTAGCCATAGATTAAATAATAATTATATACGACCTTACAAAGGAAACGGGAAACGGTTGTGTCTATGACGTGGACAAACGTTGCGACGCCATAATGCCTAGCGTAATCTATTTATAAAATAAAATATCAATGTCGTAATGGAATTATAATCAACGAAGTTGTTCGAACAATAAATCTTAGCACAAAGCGCCACATTAACTGCGCAACTTGTTTCATATATGTAGATCGTTTGCTATTTTAAAACGCCGCCAATCAAATAAGGAAGTTATTATAAAAGAACTCATTCTGTCGTATAAATAAATTAGAAAGTTTAAATTATAAGATTGATAGGATGATTATTTATTTCCTTGATTTATTTTTATTACTGTCTGATCCAATACCTAGCACCGATAAGGAATTTATAAGATCTGCTCACACTTATAAATATATGTATAGACAAGAAGCCAAAAAGCAGGAAGCTAAATTGAACCGCGGACTAGAAAATTCGAACGGCTTTTAAAACATGGGCTTATTTCTCTAAAATCATTCATCTTCATGTTGTAAATACTATACAAATGATAAATATATCAATTTTATTTAATAAAATTAACTAACAATTAGAAATAACTAACTAATTATTTTTTCTGTTATAATTAAATTTATATTGAAAACATATTTATAGCAATAAATAATAACTGGCATCGCTTCTATGTTATATCATTCTTGAAATTTTATCTCTATTACTTCAAAGTTAACTTTAACACCCACAAATATTTTTCAACATATTATTACATACAAATAACATAAATTATTATATCTAAACCATAACATCTTATTAATACAATAATTATTCTTGTTTATTTTTCTAAAAATAATTTTCACAGGAAATATTTTTAAACGATTAAATTATAAGCGATTAAATTATAAGTTGCTTTCAGCGTCAACATTTTATTCATATCGCTTTTTTATAATTTGCTATTCTTGATATTAAAGTCCCAGTGGACACCTGGAGCCCGGGCGAAAGTTTTCACACAGAGTGGTCCGCGCCAAATGAGGCCCTCTCTAAACTTTGCCATTTCATCCACATAATGTTCTTAAGAGGGTACGCTGTTACCAGTTCGTGTTATGTCAAGAATGTTCCTGGCGTTAAGCACGTGTACTGGCAATATATTAACAATATCAAGTAAGTATCGAGTAAGTAGTATAATATAACACGCCATCTGAACTCTGATATTCCAAAATGTTTTGTAATATAATCGTAGAATATTTATTAGTTTTGAAAATTGAGAAAGCCCTATTCTATTCAACAGTGAATAAGACACAATTCTTAAAAGTGATACACTAATTATGATTGAAAGGTTTGACGATACTGAATTTAAGTTTAAACTCGTGAAAAATTCCTAAATACGATATATGTGCACTGATAAAACACATTTAAACTTCTAGCAAAATTATTTAGATTTAGAATTCATTTATGACAGCGCTGTAATGTTTCCGGATGTGAGAGAAATGGGAGATGGCAACACTTCCAGCTCCAGATAACCTATTGATATAAAGTTCATTGTCGTTCGCCGTACAATGGCACGCGCGATATTGGCTTATTAATTCTCAGTAGATATCGTGCCTTGCAAATTGAATGTCAATTGATCTCAGTCTCCTTACGCATTATTGAAATATATTTTTGTATGTTTAGGCATGTTATATTAGTAATTCACATTCAATTTTAAGGTAACATCACGCCTGTAATCCCCGAAAAGGTAGAAAAAAGAATGCAGAACACTCCCATGTTACACCAGTTACGTTTACGTCTCACTATAGAATAGGTGGTGAGCCTATTGCCATACAACGGACAACAGGCTAGAAAAATTTTGTACTGCCCAAGCCCTGGAATGGAATCCGGGACCTCCCGATCGCTAGTCGCATTTGCAACCAAAATGACCAACGAGGCAGGCAGGAACTTTAACTTTAACTTAATATATTAAATCGTCACGCCAGGTTCATTAAGAGGCAGCCAGGGGGTATAAAGTGTTTGTAGCTTTACTGATTTTAGTAATTTCATTTATTTATAATTTATGTATGCGGTGAGACATGGGAGTGTTCTGCATTCCTTTGCCTACCTCTTCGGGGATTACAGGCGTGAAGATAAAAAAAAAGAAGATAAAAAGAAGTCTCTGGGAATATCTATAATAATCTGAATAAAAAAAATCGTTTTATAATAAAACTATTATGGAGCCTCGTTGTCAAACTAATTTTCTTGTACGTTGTATGTTATTAAACACACTTTCCTGTTTCTAGTGCGGCAACACCATAGAAAACCTTTATAATCAAGTCTCGTGTTAAAAGAGCGTAAAATAAAAAGTTATGGAGATTGGTTCCTTTGAGCTTTTGAGTTTTTACCATTAAATAACATTACGGTATGAAAAGCAAATGGATAATGTTCTTATATTAAAATTCGCTGTAGATACTATGTACCAGTACTTAATTCTACTCTTGTTAAGAGTTTTTTTTTTGTAATGTCACTAAAGTATGAAAAAAATTAATTTGAAATTCGAATCCAAAGCTCTTGTCGATTAAATGTTTTTTGAATATGTACATATATGCCTATGTATACTACGTGTAAAACACATTTGCTTCGCAAATGATTTGATTAAATATCTTCACAAGTTAAATTAATTCTTGCAACGTATATTTACAGTCAAATAAACGATGCGAATCAGTAACTGTAAAAGTTAGAGTTGTTTTATTGAAAGGAAATCGAAGTTACACTTAAATAAATGAATTGTGATATCTTATTCACACTTATTCCACAGTTGGCCACGGAATTTCTCTCAGAATAAGAGAGGGAATAAAATAAAAAAAAAAACAATTGATTTAATCGATGAAGCTGTTTTCAAGAGGCACGTTTATTAGCGGTCAGTATTAAATTTTTATATAAACCTACATAGATATCGGTAATAATTACATACCTAACTGGCAGGCATGCATTTGGGGCGTTTGCCTGACGCTTGCGCTACCGGCATCTCGAACGCAACGCTGCGACATATTTTCAGGCAAGACACTTACCTGAAACAACAAAATATAAACTCGTTAAGAACCGCACACCATGATATCGAAGAATTTCTGCAGACTCATATGTCATACTTATATCTACTGCTACGAAATTTATGCAAATATTTGTAAAAGTAGCGAAGTTCGATAAAAAATATTTGTATTTTTACTACGTTAATTCTCCTATAACCTATGGAGTAGAAAGGTCATCATAGAGTATCGGCCGCGTCTCGGTAAACGGAGCGTAGGTCGTCCTGCTACCAGGTGCTCTGACGAGCTGAGGACAGCGGGCTCCTGCTGGATTCGGAAGGCTCAGGAACGGGCGGAGTGGCACCGATTAGGAGAGGCATATGTTCACTAGTGGATAGCCTTGTTTCATCGCGATCCTCATATTAGTAGCTTCATCGATTCTATTTTGTGCACAACGTAATAGAGTTTACATGATGATGAGATGTGAGATTCGCTCTGTGCTCGACGTAAATGATGTTATGTACAGTAATTAGGTTGTGTTTAATTGCAAAATTGTTAAGAAACATACAAGTGTTCCGTGTGAATGACAAAAATTGTTTCAATTGAACCGAAGATACGAGTGTTATTGAATGAAATCGAAATTGGGCCTGAAACGAAAACTTCGATCGGACACTAATAAAAAACTGTAAAACCTGTGTTGTAATTATTTATTGCATTCAAATTTATTAAACAATATATCATTTTCTCAGTTGTAGATTTCCTTTTCATTTTCAGAAGCGTTTCGTTCACATATTTTTAAGTAAATATAAGTTTAAATATAAGTTTACGGCGACGAACTTCATTAGACGTTAAAGAGCAGCTAAGAGTGTGCTTCAGATGCATTTTTCTGCATAATTGGTTGCGGCGACGCGGGCTCTCTCATTACTGGCGGCGCTTTGTGCAATCGAACATTCGAGATAATTAAGAGGAAATAATCTCAAAATTAACTACCCCTTTTATAGCACAATGTATCAGAATATAGAGTAATTTTGAAAGCATATATATAATTTAAGACAGCCAACAACGTACACATCACAGAAATTATCTAGAGACGAATGTAGTAGCTAGTACAATATTATAAATTATAAGGCTGTACCTGTAGTTTTGTAGCAAATTCGAAAACTACGGTCATACGCTGAAATAAAAATAACATCACGCCTGTAATCCTAGAGAAGGTAGGCATAGAAGTGTAGTACACTCTTACCGTTCATCAATTACGTTTACGTCAATAGGATACAAAGATTTTTATAAATAAAAGACTCAAATCCAAACACGGATCCACTGTTAGGAATCACAAGTAAAAAAAAAACTTAATATTACCCGATCAGGAGACAGAATCCAGGACCTGTTGGTCAGCAATCGCGTATGCAACGAACCAATCATACCAACGAGACAATTCAGTACGCTGGAAGAAAACCTCTAAATCTAATCCTAATCCTAAACCTAATGTTCCGAAACAGATATTATTCTACAATTTACGTATCAAACAAAATACGGCAAAATAGTCGTTCTACATAAACACGATAACGTGATACTCATGTCTCACGGCAGTCATGAGTAAGATGTGAACGAATTTGCACAATCAGTGTTTAAATTTCCAGAATAACATGTCATACAAGGGAATTTAGTACTTTCAGGGTCAGTTTTGTCTGGGAATGTATTAGTAACAGTGTTAGTAACTGCCGAGAGATACTGGGTTCAAATCCCAGATCGGACACTACTGGATTTTTCTTACGGCGATTTTCTATTAGAGGCTCGGAATCTGGATATGTGCTCGGTTTGTGGCAATAAGCTCACCACCTATTACATAGTGGTACGTAACTGTAGCTGGTGAAACGTGGCAGTGTTCTACATTCCTCTGCCTACCAATTTGGGAATTACACGTGTGTTGTTTAGTTTTGTTACGCAATACAGATAAGTCTATGGGTATTTATATATGAATATCCGTTAAGTCCCAGGTGGAAAACAATACGGCTCTAACTCGGCTCAACATAAATTAATTACACGGTTAAAAGGTCACGCCAATCTTACATATACTAAATTGGATGAAATTTTTAAATTTAATTTTCATGTAGGTTTACATTACTATAGATACTTACAGTGATTCAGAAGTGCTCTAAGGTAAGGGAGGTCGCGCACGGCGACTGTGCAGCGAAACGGTCGCGCGGTTTGCGGACTGCATGTTACTTCTCATGGTATGGGCTTTACAGAGAACAATGGAGGCCATATACTTAATGGCTACTTCGGCTAAAGGAGAGGGGGTGATATCACGGTGATTCACGGTGTGATCAATGGTGCAGCGGCACAGTAGCACCGGTTACGAAACCGCGCGGGCAGAGGTTCACGACCCGCGGAAGCGATCGACCGCATCGCTGCAAAAAGTCGCCGTGTGCGACGTTCCTAACACTAGTGAAAGTAAACTGTAGGTAGGTGTAGTAATTTGAACCGACATGGAAATTAAATTAAAAAATTAATTTATATTTAGTGGCCTTAACTCTCTAATTAATAAATGTTGAACCGAGTTAGAATTGTATTGGTAATTTTATATAACATCCGTTAATGTTATCATTGTGAGATTCTAATACAATGCTACTAGCGTTTCTGAAAATTATTAACCATAGATGTGTTTTACAATTATAAAAAATTGTCGTTTATGTAATGAACGGGCTTATGAAATTATTCATTGTAACTTTCGTTCGTAAAGTTAAAGAAAATCGTATTCGCTATACCCTTTCTTCTGTGCCTAATAAAACGCAGTACTGCGGACGGAAAACAATTAAAAAAATAAACAAAGGGTGAAAACTGAACAAAAGACCGTTTTCTATTTCCTTCAAACGAGTTCTCTGTTCTAAACATTTTCATAATTGGGTATTCGGTTCCGTCAATTTAAGTGGTACTATCAATTTGTTAAAAAAATGTTACCGTTAATCATTAAAAAATATTTACGACCTGATAATTATTAATGATTATAGTTTTAAGGACTAAGTGTGTGCTTTTGGACAGTAATTTCCAGGAAAGTAAAAATGGCGCAAAAAAGAGTTACTAATGAGATTTACATCTATTATAACTGTAATCCTGAACTACCATAACTTTCTCGACTTACGCTTTTGATTTACATATATTATTATGCGTACTTACATTAAACAGTACATAAAATGAGGCAGAAATTGAGGCATACCTATAACTTATCGCTAGAAATTAACTATTCTGTTCATTTAATAAAGATACCAAAAAGACGCATTTACCAATAAAACTTGTCAATAATTCGTGAAGGAAATATGTTGGCAGCGTCAATGTCAGTTAACTAAACCAAATTCAAATGTCGAGCGAATACTGAATGAGAACATTTCAGAGATATTGCACGATGACAAACATTGCTATGTTCAAATAGCAGGAACATCTAGACAAATTAATTAGACCAATCTAGCAAAGAGACAGAGTCGTAACAGATATAGGTACGACTATGTACCTAGTGTCTGCGTTCGACGTGACGTGTGAATACATACGTGGTAATAATCATGTGATACATAGCCAAGGTTCATAGCGACTAAACATGTGAGAGTAGAGTAACGTTTTAACGATACAAAGTCTCGGCATTGTGGTTTATTGTAATGTTAATATAATTATGTTTATCTGGGACCCTTATGGGGTAGGCAGTGAGATATGCCAAATATAACAAATGCCAAATGTTTCTTTGCCTACAAACTAGACTTGATTTTGCTAAATTCATATTTAATATATTATTGTGACATTACGTCGAAACCATTACGGGGTAAGCAGAAAGAAGCCAATGCAAAATTTCTCTATTCCTATACACGAAATGTGTTTCTCAGTTCATTTGAAATACGCAGTAGAAGAGCAACGGAGGCCAAATATTCCACCCTTAGATATCCGACATGCTTTTTTGCATTCATCCCTTCTCTTCACGTTTAACATGATATAGGTTACAAAATGGGGTTGTCTGGCCGCGGCGTGCGATAGCCATATTGTGAAATTGAATTCTGCAACAAAGTGAACAGACATTCCAATTAAAAGATCCTCTCTTTTGTGTTTGCTCAGCAGATGGCCCGTTCGAAGGAAAACCGAATATCACGACGGAAGTTTGGTACAAATTATATATATTGTGTTACAGTACTAGCGTTTTATTTAAACAAAAGTGTTAATTTAAGTTTTGCTAACTGAAAATTGACGGATTTAACCAATTTTGAAAATATTAATAGAAATGTTTATTACAACAACAATGATTTTTAAACACATCCAAGCAGTTAAAATTTTTGTGAATTCTTTAAGGAATATCATCTCTTTACATATAGCAGATATTAATATGTTAGTTAATAATCAATTATTAAGATTAAATCCTTATCTACTCTGAATGAAAATATTTAAAAACGGAGGTAAATGTGAAAAAAATTAAATTAAAGTATCGAATGTCACAATTGTTTTATTTGTATAATTGTTTTATTATTTTTTTATGGTTATTTTGACTGCCTCGTTGGTCGTGTTTGTTACAAGTGCGACTGCTGATTGGGAGGTCCCGGGTTCGATTCCCGAATCGAACAGTACAACATTTTCAAATTTAGATTTTCTAGTACTGGCTCGGAGTCTGGATATGTGCCCGATGCATGGCAATAGGCTCACCACCTATACCATAGTGAGACGTAAACGTCACCGGTGACACGTGGGAATGTTCTGCATTCCTCTGCCTACCTCTTCGAGGATTGCAGATGTAAAGTAACGTTTGTTATGGTTTTCGACCAAGATCGGAACTTGCATTTTGGCTTGATAGGTATTGTCTTGACACATATATTTGATGGGAAATGGCTGATGGAAAAATAAGATGTTACTGTAACTGGCGTGTGTGTATGATTTTCATTGAGTGTATGTATATACCTTATAATGAATAAAAGAATTTGAATTTGAATTTGAAAAGTGTGATGTATATAGGAAAAACATTTCAAGTCTGTAAGGATTGAGATATTTGGCACCTGGTGCTCTCTGCCCACCCAGTAAAGGACCCGGCGTGACGATATAGAAGTAATAACACAAAAAAATAATAATACCAATAAGAGAGAGAAAAGGTGAAAGGTGATGTGAAACTCACATAAAGTGATCCCGTAAAGAATATAGTTATGTTAACAATGAAGCCCTGCGCACTGACCCGGACCGTTCGTACGTAATTGTTGCTACAGCGCGAGTACAGGCGCCGCTGCCGGCCCGGCGCGGTCAGCTACCGGGTCGATACTCAAACGAACACCTCGCCACGTACCAAGGCACTCAAATACGTTATTTTTGGCCCTTTATTTCAACCTTTCTATGGTTTTGGTATGTATATGAGTACCTGCATGTAGGTATGTGTATTGACCAAATCTATATTTGTATATGTAGGTATTTGATTGCCTCGTTGGTCGTGCTGGTTGCAGGCGCGACTGCCGTACAGATGGTCCTAGGTTCAAATACGGGATTTACCTTATTAACTTTCTAACTTAGATTTCCTAGTAGTGGTTCGGAGTCTGGATATGTGCCCGGTGTATGGTAATAGGCTCACCGCCTATTCTATAGTGGGATATAAATGTAACTGGTGAACATGGGAGTGTACTACACTTCTCTGCCTAGCTCTTCGGGGATTACAGGCGTGAAGTTATGCTATATGTGTATGTATATATGTTCCGAATACTAACATTGTATGTTATAAACAAAGCAAGGACATTGTCGTCGGACGGACGTTGTGTTGACGCACTTCGTACCTCTTAGAGGGCTTTATGTACAATAATTTATTTGTCTAGAATTTCTCACGACAATTTCCTCTGTCGTTGTAGCAAGTGACATATGAACGTACACTACATCACGGTAAATTTTACGCAGAGGAGTACGAACCCCAAATCCCTGAAACTAGATGCTGAAATCTGAACAGCTAGGTTATTACCGCCCGTCCAAACATGTCGTTCAATGTTAAATATGTTATTGTTTCTTGCTTAGACCGGTTATTGTGCACCAATTGTGATAACACCTAAATAAAACAGAATTATGAGTTAAAGTTATTAACTAACTAAATTAGAGTCACTATATTATATAACATCTTATTATTTAAGTCCTGGTACATTACAGGAAAATATATTATCACTGCGTTTTGTTTATACGTATGTAAGTATATAGTTATGAATACATTATATGTATATGAGCGCTACTCCAGACCTTTTGCGGAGTAAGCGAGAGATAATTACAATATTCGTATTTATAGCATAATAAATAATAATTATATACAACTAAATTTAATGTTAAGCAACTGCATAATGCGTTTAACCTTATAAATGTATTATCGGTGAGTTCATATATTTTTCACGACAGCATGAACCCGAGCGTACCCTTCGTCTTTGTTAGTGAGAGAAAACGTTCAGTATTTCATCCGCGCCTCCGGACGGGGGAGTTTTCTAAAATTATCCTCCTTCCTAATCGATATGTCCCGGTTTCCGGCTGGTCTAGACAGCAGACGGTTGCATATGTACGTACATACTCTGCCTACACCCATAGGTAGCACCGCGGCGCAATTACTTTAAACATAATATTATACGTCCTTAAAGACATTAAACTGTACAAGTGTTCACAATGATATTATTGAACGTATAATGTTAGTGCGCCAAGATTCTTTTTTTAAATACGTCGCATTAAAAACATTATGGTAATTCTACAATTTTATTATTATTGTCAGCTGCAATTTTTATTTCGATTGTATTTAATTTTAAATCGATATTTTATATTATTTATTGTTATTAGTAATAATAATAATTATTATGTATCTACAGCAAGCGAAGGAACAAATAACCTACTTTTTTTTTCAATTTAAACATGGTTGAAAACATTTCTGATTGATTACATTACTTAACCGTGACATTAGTTTATTGTAGAAAAAAAATAGTTACAAAAAAAACACGAAAATTAATGTAATTAAACATAGCAGTTTTAAATATTTTCGAAATATTCGAATACTTTTCTTATTTTCTATGCATACATAGTAGGCAAAGCCGTTGATATGTTATGCCAATGTTTGCGTTTTACATGACATTATGTACTGAGTGTTAATAAGAGATTACATAATTACGTATAATTATAAATAGTCACGAACATTCGAGTTGAAGTTGAAAAATTTCTTTCATTAATACAAAATGTATGTACAAAGAATTGAATTTTGTCACAATTATTTGTCTCATTAAAAATATCACGATTTTTTAAAGAAATTACGTATATAAAAATAAATTTAGTTGGATATACAATATACACAAGCATGCGGTCAAAACAGAGTTTAGTGTTTGTTTCTGTTTTAATACAATCTACGACAGAGTTTAATCTGAACTTTTTTTAAATCGTACACATTTGAACATCTGACTTAGAATGTCATATACGAATACACTACATACACTAAAAGTATTTATGTATTTTATATTTATTATTATGCTATGCTATCCATAAGCAATTAACCTTAGATCATTTCCAGACTCGTAAGAAGATACGGCGAGTAATGGAACAGTATTATGAAGATGTATTTACACTGGGAATGTACTAAATTTGTATAGCCAATTGTTAAAGGGTATTATTTGTTCCTATATCAGGAAAAGCTTATACACCTATTAATATTTTAAAATATTTTATAATATTTAAATATTATTATTAAATATTTTAAAATATTAATCAGTCACTTTTCCTTAGACGTGGCTTATGCGATATCAGTGCGGTTTTCTTTGATGGATTGTTGTAAGCATATGGTAAAATGTACTAGTTTCCCCAAAATCAATAGATAAATAAAAAAGAATGTCAATTCAATGCAGCCGGTTAAAATTGTATTAGAAAAGCCGGTCAGATAATTCAATTGAAACTTTGGTTAACGGTACTCTCTAAACCAGGATTGAAAATTTATATGAAAATTAAAATATACAAGTGGAGTATGTATTGGAATAACAAATATAACCAATGTAAGTTGAGCTGACACTAATATAGTGTATGCATATTAAATAGAGGTTATTTCTGAAACGGTGCAGATAGGTCTGGCGCAGTCAGACCTATACGTATGTGCCAAGTGCGCGCCGGAATTTAAACTACATTCTTAGAAGTAGAAAAATTCAGGGTAAATTTTTGAGACAGTGAGAAAGTTTGTGAAAACCTAATACTAAAGTCCACAGGAAGTCGTGGGCGCCATCACCGTATGTGTATTACGCAATTAATTAACCATTATCTTAATATAATATGATTCACTTACTTCACCGATCTATACACTAACAGATTTCTCTGGACTCTGTCCACGTGACAGTCAAATCACGTTCCTAAAACGAAATCACCGATTGTAATTAGCGTCGTTAATTGACACACTGCATGCAGAAAACTATTTTGATGCGATGCTAAGATACATTGTATGACGATCGACAAAATTAATATAATACAAGTTAATTTGACTTCGACTGACCGCGCGTTGCGAGGTGTACTAAGCAGCTGAACGGTACGTACGCGAAGGTGGCCTCTGTTAATCGATATTTCACTTGGGTCAATGTTTTAGATTCTTCAACCTCGCAGCCCGAACCCATTAGTAATGTGACCCAAACGTTCGTAATACGGCCCGTAGGTTAACTGGCAACGCCCGAGGCTCTTGGGTTCGATTTCGATTGATATTTGCGTGATAAATATTCCTTTAGATGTGATAAAAAGTATCTATATAAGTGTTTATTTATATCTACATTATGTAGTTTATCAGTTAGCTACTGGAATGGTAATGTGTGAAGATGTCATAAGATAATTGTTTTTATGTTAACCATACTTTTATTAACCATTACAATCACAGGATTCGTGGCAACGGTAATGCTGGGTTTGAATCCCCGCGCGAGAAAATACGAATCACAAAAGCAAGTACTTATACCTGATTTAATAATCTCTAATGTGATAGAAAAAACGTATTTAAGATTTAAAAAAAAACGTAACGTCACGCCTATTATCCTCGAAGAGGTAAGCAGACGATTGTTGTACAGTCCTACGTTTCATCAATAGGTGGTGGGCCTATTGCGAAACACTTGGCTCCAGACTCCAAGCCGCGACCAGAAATTACAAGATTTAAAATAAATTACTAAATAGAAAATCTTAACAGAACTTTACAATCATACCAGTAGTGTAAGCTTTAGTGGCCAATTTAAAAAATATAAACTATCACATAAAGCCTTCTCACGTAGTGTTTTATCATTTTTTCTTTCTGTAATGCTCTCCGCTGACGTGTGCTCCGCTAGTGTCAGGCGACATGCAATCTTCAGTCCAGTGCCGTTTTTACCAAAAACGTGACACAAATCATTTAAAAAGCCTCGTTGAGAATATAAGTAGCTATTTTGGAGAAAGTGAAGTTTTTAGTGAACAATAAAAAGGGTTTAAAAAATATAAACTATCACATAAAGCAAAAAATATAAACTATCACATAAAACACGTTTCGCACTTGGCCAGCGTGGCAGACTATGGCCTTAACCCTCTCTTTCTGAGAGGAGACCCATGTTCCAACAGTGGAAC
>DWEJ01000004.1:0-29228 GCA_018245835.1 Mysoria sejanus stolli | reverse complement strand
CATTCTCACGATTCACCGGTTACATTTACGTCCCACTATGGAATAGGTGGTGAGCCTATTGTTATACACCGGGCACGTTTCCGGATACCGAGCCACAACTAGGAAATCTAAATGAGAGAAATCCAGTAGAGTCCAACCAGCTATTTGAGCCCCGGTTTTTTAAATCGGCAATCGCGCTTGCAACCAAGGTCACTTATATAGTTATACGTATTATATAAGAAGCCCCATAATAAACTGTTAGCAGTGATTATTATAAATTTGTGCATCATCAAACACAGATAATTATATTTTTATACTTTATTTTGACTTGGATAGGATTCGGTAACCCAACATTTATGGTAACTATTTATCATTTTATATTTGTCACCTTTGCAACATTATGACGCATGTGCTTTATAATAGGAATAATATTGGAGGTTGGTGTGGATAGTATTGGAGATTCGTAATTAAGGTGGTAGAACCCTCTGTGGTTCGAATCGGGCGGCACCGCCGCTACACCTATTTCTGCCTTATAACAGCAGTGTTAAGCGCTGCTGTGTTCTGATTTGAAGGGTGTTAAGGGAGACATACTTTCTCGAGGCATTCCAGCTTAGTCCTCAGGGTTAGAGGCGCATCTGTGGTCGACCTAGGAGTCTAATCTTATATGGGGTTGATTACAAATATCCATGGGCGGCAGTAGCCACTTACCATCAGGTGGACTGCATGCTCGTCTGCTACTTCCATATTATAAAAAAAAGTATTTGTAAGGTTTTCGTTGTTTACGATGCGACAAAACCTTAAGTTTTTACAGCAGGTCAAAGTCATCCGTACCATTGCTATTAAACTCAGCAGGGAATAGTTCTGCGTGAGCGAGGTTACAGATGTAGCGATGTCCCCCAGGACTTAGCCTTAAGGCCCCTAGTGTCTATATAATAATATGGTCTCATACAAACACAACAATAATTTAAGTTTTGACGCTGAGCGCAGCTGCATGACGACATGGTGTTTTAGTATCTAATTGTTTTTTTAATGTATAATAAAAGTTGTTTTTTTTTTATCGTAATTTGAGACCACGTCTTCTACAAAAATATATTTTTACATGATCTCAAATTACGTTTCTAACTTAACACGCTACTTAATTACATTTGTACAATGAAATAGCTAATAAATAAAATTGTATTAAACAATCTCTATTTGCATACAATGCACATTGATTTGACGTACCAAATGCTTTCGAATAAATTTAACACGACGACTGTGAATGAGTGTGTGGGTAGACTCTCACAGATAAGGTACTTTTACGAGTGTAAAAGCACCAATTTGCTCGTCACAGATGTCGCAAAATATCCCCCGACCGATAAAAACAAAGGGTCTACACAGCGTTTAATTGCCTACGAGTCGGTGGGTCCGGCGGTTGAGGGCAACACATGCCGGGATTCCCCCTCAATATACTCTTATACGTTGGCTTGTTATTGATAATAGCGAAGAACTGAGTGTTGTCAAATTATATACCCTGGAAATAGAAAGTGTTTGATGTCAAAAAAGTAAAAGTAAGAAAGCAGAATAAGCAAAGGACTCAAGACTGAGGGAACGGTGATGTGAACAGGAAAGAAAAATTAGCTTTTTATTGTTTCGCATCGTGTGAAATAAACTATAGGGCATTTATAAATAGAAAATTAACACCCGGTCAGATGGTAACCAGACGGCCAAAATACACTTATATAGATACTCTTAAAACTTAAATAGGTTTTGTAACCATCACAAAAATTTTAATCCTGGGTGGAAATTGGACTTGAGATCTCGGCTCAGCAGTCGAGCGGGCCGATGAGCCAGCCATTAAAAAATATAAACCCACACAATCATTGACACCTGACGTCAGATTACGAAGAATACCTCCCGTACCTAATCAAGACAGCCAAACTCGTAACATAACATGGCATAAGATTTTTATATCCAAAATTGTTGTTTAATATACACGGAATGTATGGTGCAGTAACCACGCAACGCCTGATTAACTTATAATCTTATTTACATCCAGAATTTTATTATTCCAAATAAACATGCTAGCGCTCGGGCAGCTGGCCACTGGTTCATATAAGTAGAACACCGAGATAAATGACGATCCGATACACGCTGGGCCTGTTCATTCTCTTTGATCTTCATTAACACCCCCACAATGATAACATATTCATTTGATACAACCTTAACAAAGGGGTAAAAAGTCACAATCTAAAGTCAACTCAAAAGTGAATGCAGTAGATAATATGGAAAATCCGTCTAACAAATTCAAAATGTAAACGTTGGATAAACTAATAGCTACTTTCTTCTGGAATTCTATATCTAATCTATAAATAGTGTGGTTGAACATAACCTCCCAAAAAGTCTACGATGAATGCCAATTATTATGCTGTTGTTTTGACCAGACCCATTCTCGATACTCTAAAGTGACAAGGTGTTTTGTTTCTTGCAAAACAACGTTACATTTCATACAGCGTGCGTCACGAGACAAGCTCCGATGGAAACTGGTTCTAAGGAAATAAATCACCCACTATGCAGTCCCGGCTAGACCCTTGGTGGCTATTTCCTTTTCAAAGGTTTGAAAAATAAAAAACCGACGAAAGCAAAGTTTTGGCATGATGACGAAATGAACGCAAAATTTTTAGGCCAAAGTTGTGGATTTATTTCGGAGATAAAGGCACTTGGGTAAATACTTTACCAAAGTAAATACTTAAGTAAAATGTATTTGAAGTGCGTTTAAGTGTCCAACTTGGGCCTATGCCGAGAAATAAGTTTTGTTTAGATGTTTATATGGGTATAATATACTTTTAATATTTTTTGAGCTCAAAACCATCGTTTAAGGTTTTCGTTTAAAGTTTTATTCGTTTAATATTCAAATGTATACGAGAATAAACTTCCCATGTCCTTAGCTTTGTACTAAGCACTTATAGGACCAAAAATTTTAATTACAAAACTAATTGATGTATCTTTATTATCTTTTAAGCCCGTTTAAAGTTGTTCGTTTATTACGGAAAGTAATATTACTGAAGGTTTTAGCTCAAGTCTCAGCGTCTCGGAGGATACTTTTTCAGGAAGAAGATTTAACTGGGATTTGATAAAAAAATCATATACATATAAATAGATACCTGTATAGGAAACCATGAAAAATAGTTATGTATGTATATATGTAGTTATTAAGCTAATCAACCTTTAACAATTTATACGATCAATATTTATTACCCACAAAAACAACTGCGAAGACTTTTAAACAATTTTCATACCATCATTCACACCTTATTTCACTCTTTTATAAATGGATTTACAAAAAATCTAAATATTCTCTGTTTTACGTCTGGACTCAAAAGACTTTTGACACAATTTTTACTAAAATAAGGTCATTAGTTTTAACATGAACATTTAATAAACAGATCTAGATATATAAATACATATACAGACATTTAGACTAAAAATTTATAAACGTTCTATTCTTATAATAGTCTATTATAAACGTTTGTTTTATAATGTTCTATTACAAGCGTCTAGTTTATACGAATTCCAACTAAAGTTTTCTATTATAAAATATATTTTTTTAACTTTTTTTCAACAAAAAGTTTTCGTTCTGATATCATTTAAATTCACCTTAAGCAGTTATAGACGTGGACGTCTATAACTGCTTAAGGTGAATTATTGTGCTTGTATAAAAAATATTATTTCTTGTTTATATTCAACTTACACTGATTTAAGACTATCCTCGTACTTCTGAAAGTCTAAAAACAACAAAGAAAAAACCACAAATAAAAAAGGCATAAGAACTACTTTGTAAAAAGACAATACAAATAACAATTCATGTATCTACGTAACTACGATGTTTTTTTAATGTAGGTAACAAATACCCACTTTTATGCACCGATTGTTATCTAATGGTTTCGTGTTGAAATTAAAATTTCATATATAGTAAAATAAAGTCACGTACACGTTATATTTATCAACAATTAGACAAGCACCGAGAACAAAATGCAGATAAGGCTCGGCGGGGAGTCTAATCTGGGACCAAGTGCACGAAATGGTGACCAGTTTATGAAACACTTTTTATTTATTTATTTACCTTTATTACTCATTTAAAGCTATGTTAAATAGGGGACTATTTCTCTACCAGAGTGTTAGCGCGAATGTGGGTTGTTTGAATTAAAAACATTCCTACAGGTTTGGACTATATACTTTGGTCAGTTTTGGTGTCTAGACCATTTTGGCACCAATGGTATTTTATTCCTTGAATAAATGTTTTTTCTTTCATTCTTTCTTTCAATGACTAATCTACATGGTACAAGTGTTATAACAATAATGTTTAAACCTGACTTTTTTAACATAATACTACTGCAGCTAAGGACACACATACACACAATCATTGACGATTTGTATGTAATAGAAAAAAAGTTAATTTGCATCCGTCTATCACTGTTGCAGATATACAATGGGAATGTTGGAGGACGCAGGTGCCGGGGGAGGCCAAGACTCACCTATCTAGATGGAATAGGGCAAATACTGGCTGATGAGGGACTCCGAAACCGGCGTGCATGTATGAAAAGAGTTATGAATGTGGAGGAGGCGCGGCAGTACTGCAAGGAAAGAGATATTTGGCACTCCGTGCTCTCTGCCTACCCTGTGAAGGACGATGTGAAGATATGTATGTATGTACTGTTGCAAATTAGTTACTTCAATAGCACCCCATTAAGCTCGATCTTCAGCCCTTCGTATCCAACTGCTATAAGCCACTTTACAAAAGTAGATACCTACTTCACATATTATTAATCGAGAGAATTAAGTAGGAATGTCACTTGATACCGGAATCGTTTTGATGACACATCCCCCAAATATTGCTATACGAATACTGGATACAAATGACCTAGAAAGAATACGTGGTCACACTTCAGATGAGCTTTATACAGAGGAGTCTTTGCCTTTTTTAATTACCAAGGAACACGTTAAAAAAAAGTAGAAGAATTTTTATATAAAAAAATCGGCGCAAACAAAGACACTGCCGCGAGACGTCTTAAAACCCACGACAAGATTTTTCTATTACTTGGTAACAATATGAATTCCGCTCAACGAAGACCCGCATCTACGAGTATGACACACATTATCGCATCTGACCCTACCGCTTCACTTTAAAGTCACCATGATCATATTGTGCAATTGAAAGATACGTAGAATTAAAGTATGAATCATACGAACAAGATTGCAATTTTTTTTATTTTTTGTTAGACAGTAATATTTTTAAAGTCGTATCAGAATCCGCCAATATAAAACCAAAAAATGACATACTCACAGCGCTCAGGCGTTAAAGGCATTTTGCCAACAGCAAAGTTAATTTGCAATAGTCACACATGTAATGAAAATTTTAACGTATAAGCTGCCACTATTTCAAAACACCACAAATAGTTCAATAATATTTTTAGTTCAAAACCACCCGGTAGCATTTATATTGGTTATACTTTAAAGTATGTAAAAGGAATCGTTTTGATCGAATAAAACCACGAAAACTGAGCGTTACTTTTTATAATTTCTTCATAATAACGTCAGATAGAAAAAAATACTATGTGTAATAATACTTCACCAAACTACAGCATATACTTATTATTTTACGAATGAATTGACGGGTTGAATAAGTGACTTTTCTTATTTGAATGAAAAAAAAAAAGATTTTGTGTTTCACGTAGTAGGTCTGTCATCCATACGTAAAAAAAAATATTTTTTGTCAAAATAAATTAATTCATTCGGTAATACCCCGCATGTCGTAGGAAATAAAGTAACATAACAATAATGCAATATATGTATATTATCGATACCGTCGTAGCATTATACTCGCCTTAATAGGCAACTTTTAAAAAATAACTCTCAAGGGTAAAAAATTAACCGTTCAATATTTTCAAAATAATAATATCTTACTGACTACTAAACGTAAAAGTTATTCTGATTGGAGATTGCATTGTCAATCTTGACGATTGTGAGAATACAACCACGAACATTACCGCCTAGCGGTAATTTTGATGCTGTTTAAGGAGTGTTAGAAACATTTGGTCATCATTACTTTTATCATACTCTCACGCCAGATTCCTTCTAAAATAGGCAGTAGCAGAGAGCATCATAGAGCAGTAGTTTCGTTAGCAATAATTATGGCAAATGCAATTATAATGGCTTACCGTTCATAAGGCATTTCGATTATTTGTGTGCGAGTTTATTTATGAAAAAAAAGTAAATAGTTGCCAAGATTTACGCTCACAACGCCCCGACAGCAAACTCTAAACGCACCATTCTCAAGACGATAATCCTCTAAATTGGCAATGATTGATTGAACTTTGGCTCCAAATCGCTGCCGGGCAGATGTATTGACCCGAGATATGGCGTCTGCATCAAGTGAGTCAACGCCCCTCCGCCTCATATTTCCTGCACTCCCTCAATTAAAACTGTACTTTATACCCACGTATGCTATTTGTATGTGCAGTGACTGTAGTCTGTAACGATACGAAGTTTAAAGATTTAAATGACTCGATTGAAGACGAGCCCACACCTTCGTCTGTGACGTTGGCGTATTTTTTCTAATATAATTGTGCTTTTGTATGACGATACAGTAAAATAATGCCCGTAATAGTGATATATTTTTAAATGAATTATTTTTTTTCAATATTTTTTTTTAAATATCACGGGCCGCCAAATTTATCAATGTTACGTTGTATAAATTACATTCAAGCGAAAAATGCTAATTATAATTTTCAATCGGTGTTTTACATTTACAGGGAACAGCAATATTTATGAGTTCTTGAAAATGAAAGTGTATTTCTGTTTTTCTTTTATCTTTTAATACGAGCAAGTTTTCTTATTAAAAATCCAACAAAACGCTCCTTTGTTATAAAGTACTGGTGAACACTCGAGATGTGACCTTCAAACGTCGGAAATTGAAATGTACTGGATATTTTGGAACAAAAAATTCTTTGTTGCCTCTCAATTTACAAATTCCATGAATTACCCAAAAAAAATAAGGATCGTGGGTTCGGAAAACAACAAGCGTATCAACATATAGGTATGAAATCAATTTACATCGCCTTACAATAATAACTTTTCAATATTATCTTTTTTTCACTTTACAACACGCTGGGGAAAAAACGTAACATTATACCGATTCAAACCTACAATCACACATATCGACAATGTAAATGTTACGCGTAAGGATAACCATTAATTTTAGTTTCAAAAATCAATACAATAGTAAGGTAGATTTTTGAAACATTAAGCAATTGTACCCTTGTATACTGACAAGGGTTTGGAGATTACTTAGGAGACAATAATCCCGCAAGACGACCTACTACGGCCTGACCGCGTGTGACCCGGCTTTAATTTGTGGTGCGGCCCTTACGCCAAACGAGTAAGTATTATTATTTCATACGTTCATATCACGAGATGATTGTATCTGAACAATATTTCCAACTTTATTATTATACAGATATTTGGTACTATGTATTCTCAGTCCTACGGTTAAAGAACCCGGCGTGATGATTTTATACTTAAAAGATTCATTGTTACAAATAAAATAGAAGCTCATCGTAATAGTGAATTTAAATGGGAATTGCTTTTGCTTCATAGCGACCTCGGTAAAGTTCGTTATAAGCCTAAACCAGCAATTAATACTAAATTTGATTCCGTGCGTCATCAACTTGGCTTTTAATTCGGGCTTCCCTTGAACTGTTCTGGTTCTGTGACTGATTATTTATTATACGTGACTGATTGTTTATTATTCATCACTACATTTTAGATAATAAAACGGAGGGTTTAAATGTGATACATTCAATATAAACTTACAAATGTGTATGTATACATTCAAATTTTACAGTATACAAGTATACTCATTAAGTGTAAGATCAAGGCCGACTGAATTTATATCTACTTTAAATGAAAATAAATTTGTATCTATTAATTGAATACGCATTAACAGGATGCGAGATGTTATGTAAATATGCGGAGGTAGTTATTGTCTGTAGTAATGTAGTTGCATACCATTTTAGGCATTCGTTTCGACCGAGGCTATCATTGTTTTGTTCGTAATAGTACCAAATTCGATTGAAGTATAAGGTTCAGATAATGAATTTGTTTTGGAAAACAAAAGAAAACGATAAAACTAAACGAGCACGGTGTATGATAAGAGTGATGCAACAAGGAAATCAATGCTGGTAGTAAATTCTAATTCTAAATGGAGCGATGTTTATAACTCTTTGTTTCCTGCGATCGTATGAGTAACGTTGCGCTTATAACGGCGCTTGTCGAATTGTTTTCATTTACCTCTACATAACAATAACACGATGAGTTGAAAACACTTGCATCTGAATATTATCCGCCATGAACACCATAGAAAACGACCGTCACAATTGCCAACCGTCTCAATAGGTCACTGCGCTCTAGACTTATATATGAATAGAAGATTCTTAAACATTTTATAGCAGACATTTATCTGGGATTCGTTATAGACGTGTCCCTATGTTGGAGGACGGGAACGCCCTGTTTTATTGTGGTCGTAATTACAGTATTAACTTTCAGTTGCTACTGGTATCGATGCAAGTCAGTGAGGGCGGCGCCCGTAACTGTGACAACATTATACGGAGTGATTTTGAGTAAAGTAACGATTGACACGCCTAATTTTACTTTTGTAGGATACATTTACAAGGAGTAAAATTTTATAACGACTGACACGCTTAATTTTACTTTTGTAGTATACACTTACAATGGTATATTTCGGTTTAAAACTGAAATATTAATAATATTGAACACACCAAAACATAGACGCGCTGAAACTTATTTAATAATACAGGGCCACAATATGTATGTTACTAATTTTATTGTAGCTGAGATTCATAGGAGATCAAATTTAGGTCCAACATAAAATTTGGGTTGACAGTAAATTGGGGTTATATTTAACTAGATATGGGATCAAATATAGGTTTAAGATCATTAATTTTTTACATCATCATTAACAATTGTTTTTATCGTTCCACTACTTGATAAAGGGCTTCTTTCAAAATGAAATGAAGTTAACCCCATGTGTACATAAAAAGATTAAGTTTATGATGCGATTTGACGCCAGCGTTCCATAAGTTTTACAAACCGGACGGAGTTCACGACGAAGGCTCGCCGACGATGTGAATTCGCGCCAACCCCCGAGGGCAATGATACGACGAACGATACAAAGAAGAAACACGATTTGGCAAGAGATGTCGCGAAACTTGTATGTGAAAGACTGAGCTCCGCAATATTTCACTCGAGCGTATTGAAGATCACAGGAAGGCGAAATCGCTTAAGTGACATATCCATATTAGCATCACGCTGCGAGACATTGCGTAATACTGTTATCTTTTCGCGTCAAAACAATTGAACTCATTTGGTTGTATGGTTTTGAGAAAGGTTAAGTTAGAGAAAATAAAATAAGTAAGAAAAATAATATGATGGATTTTTAAATTATTCCTTAAAGGAACGTAATAATGGATGAACGTTTGGCTATTATTACTTTTTCGCGTGAAGGTACTTATGGTATTAAAACTGAGGTAGAATCGGATAATAATTCTAAGAAAAATTACATATGAAAATCGATATAATATTATGAAAATTCCTAACCATGAATTACAGACGTAAAAAACGTTACAGAGGAATGTAGTACACTCCGTGTTTCACAACTTACGTTTACGTTCCACTATGGAATAGGTGGTGTCTATTGACATAAACCGGGCACATATCCAGACTGCGAGCCATTACTAGAAAATCCAATCTAAAGTTCGAAATATCCAATAGTCCCCATTCCGGGATTTTAACTTAAGACCTCTCGATTGGCAGCCGCGCTTGCTACCAACACGACCAACGAAGCAGTTATACATAACATAAATCCAATTTAACGTTTATTTCAAATCTAATCAAATCAAATATGTTAGGTCCGAACCACATAATAATAAATTGTATTTTGTTATTGTTATAGGACAGATAAAAATAAGATCACAGTTATTTGGCAAAGAACTGAAACCAATCGCACAGCTACTCGCACGTTCATATAAATGCAACGTTCTCCACTAAAGAATTTCTATTTGTGTTGTTTGCGAATTAAACGAACGATGAAAGCGGCGAAATCACTCCCCGAATAACTTGTTGAACACGACTTTCCAATTATAATACAATTATTAATCACGAATGTGAGTTTAATTCTATATGAGTCTGTGCGATATTAGCTGTCATATGTAAACATACGTGACATTTTTCGTTGTTGCCAGATGCCGTAAAAGTACATGCGCCCTGGCGGTACGTCGCGTGAGGTATTAATACGCGTATATTTATTGTTATCGTCCGGCATAACGTAGCAGCTAACAATTAGTGTCGCCATATTTCGTGTATTTGGCAGTCGAAACGCGAAACAATAAAATTAAAACATCTACATGTTAGAACGTACACACATTGATCGTCTACGCCGCACTGCGTCTGCGCACTGGTTACGGACGTCACATCTACAGTAAATATAGCGACGCATATTACGATATATCGCAATATATTTCCTATAGTAACGCTCGAATGAACGCACACGTAGCTACAATATGTGTCTTTTTATTACGTATTCAAAATATTTACGTGAACAGATATAAGACATATTATTGCGCTGGCAATGTATGTGGTATTCCGTCTGCGAAAGTTCGCTATAATATATAAATGTCGCATAGTATATTAACGTGTATTACAGTTCCGTGTGTGACAAGCTTAATACAAGACTCGGTGACATATAATACTATATGTGCTCGCGGCTTCGCCCGCGTGGAATACAGTGTATCACAAAGTTTTTCCCACATAAATACCGACCTTATGGGAATTAAAGGTTGAAAAGTAGCTTGTATCTTGCTCCACAGAGAAAAGAAAAAAATTAAATACCTAGACAAAAAAGATGAGCAGGCCAGATAGGGGTGAGAGCCGAAGGGCGTAGCGCGGACGCTAGCTCGGCATATCCTACTTACGTGTCCATACTTTATTTACTCACCTAACTGTATTTATGAGCGACCCTATACATATAAACTTATGACTATGTTTTATTATACCTCTTAAAATAAGCTTAAACCTGAAAAATAATATGAAACTAAACGTGCCACGTCGTGTCGTCGTCGACCGACTCTCTAGGTGTAACATATAAAAGGTCACAGCCCTAGGTGGCGCTTGTAGACTCTTGTTGATTTTGCCACATTCGGTTACCTTCAATAATGGTAGTATGTAGTACACATTTTCATGTACGCTACGCTTTCTTACGATTAACTTGGTTCCCGTGAGAATGAGATATTTTCCCACAATAAAAAGTAGCCTATGTCCTTTCTCAACGTCTTATCTATGCTTATGCTATATTTTATCAAAATCGTTGCAGTGGTTTAATCGTGAAAGCGTAACAGATAGACAGACAGAGTAACTTTCGAATTTATAATATTATATATAAAGTATGAAATATTTTATCTTTACAATGTTTAGTATGGACTGATCCAATATAATACAATTAAGCTTTGAACATACCGTATATTTTAACTGCAGGTAAAACCAGTGTTTACTGTACTGGAAAACGATACGTATGTTATAAATTTTATTATGTATAATGATTCGTCGTCAATATTATATCTAAAGTATATAGACCCAAGGAAAGCCTCTTCACGCCTCACCGCCTCGCAAAGGTCTCACACTGTTACTGGGAAATTCATCTCACCTTGTTCCTATGCATACTGAGTCACAAAACGATCTGCTGGGAAATTCGGATTGCGACGAAGGTCTTTTGCAGTTTATTACAATTATATATAACCGTACCTAAACTGACTGACCGGGAACGAGGCTTATGTGTCTTCGTAGCAATGTGAAAACGTTCATTTATTTATTCGTAACGTCTCCCTTATAATCCCCGAAGAATTAGGCATTGGAGTTGCAGACCCTAAACTTTCACCCATTTACATTTACGTCTCACTATGGAATAGAGGCTGAGCCTATTGGCACATATGTATGAGGCACGAACCCCGAGCCGCTAATAGAAAATCCCACCTCATAAATTGAACCCGGGACCTCACGATCAGCAATCGTTTTTGCAACCACTCGATCAATAACTTTATTAGTTTATTAATTCATTCATTCATAAGCGTTTATAACAAGAGATGGCCTTTTAAATAAACTTAACCAATCTATATACATTTACTTAGCGATAAACGTTTCAAGCGATGTCTACGTGCAATCTGTATCGCCGATATGGTTATGAAATATTATCAACACTGGTCAGTCCGTTCAAAGGCTTATCGCGTCGAGTGTTGCTCAACGACTTAAACGACTGTATTATAAGTGTTACTGAGGTTAGCTATTATTTTATTTCCTACATACGAACAAATGATCGTTACACAACCAAGCCCAAAGGTTCAAGTGGCTGCAACTAATTTGATAATGTAAGCTTTTCACATTATAACACAACATGCTGAATGAGCCGTAATCAGAACGATATCGTGCGCATAGATAAAGATAAGATAAGGTTGAATGAATGGACATGCGCTAATTCCTTTGAAAAGCGTTCATTATTCACCTAATTGTAATTAATGAATAATTCCGTTTAATTGATATTAGCCGATTATGTTCACAATGAAATATTATACATACGTATATGTACAAGATTAATAGTGGACTAGTCAGTTAGATAGTAAACTCATTTTGCATTAAAAAAATAAACGTATAATTTTGTGTAATTGTAACAAAACTGCTAATATGTATGTAGTTTTATTACAATTTTCTTAAAAAATATTGATTAAATATAAATAGCTGTTTTGAAATACCATTTTAGTGACTATATCATGAGAGGTTAAAAGATTTTATGGAAATGGTAATAAAAGACTGTATAACTGAATGCTAAATTAATTAATTATCTTAGTAGGGAACAATAATCGTATCTCAATAATAACTAAACTATTAAACGAACATTAAAGTACGTTTATTCAATCGTTGTAGAATGTACAGTGAAGGTTTAAGACAGTGCTTATAATTAATTTAATACAGCCTGTGTTACGGTAATCAGAAAGATGCAAACTATATAATATGTATATACACGCTTACTAAAACCTGAATATGTCTAATGTCTTAATCCACAAAAGTGTATACTGGATGGGAGTCGAACCGACGACCCCCTGTTCGACTGTTTGATTCGCATACCAATGAAGGACTAACAGTAAAATCAAAGTTTTAAATGGTTTAATTACAAAATCTCGTTTCGAAATCGGCGCAGTTGGCAGCCACTTTTAGCAGTAGTTGGACATACGTACCTACGTACGTACTATTAAGCCTGCTGCGAGTTCAGTCCGCTAATTGTACTCTTCCTGCCGCTACAGGAAGTTCCGATATCAGCAACAATTACATTATCTGCAGTAAGTACTCATTCACTGTTGAGTCATTTAGATTTATCTAAGCTGCCAGCGTATAATAGGGAAAAGTTTCTGCACACGCAGTGTCAGCCAATTCATATTTGTCTGTTCGTCCATACTTTCGTCCATAGTATTATTTTATACTATACTCTCTGCCCGAGAACAATATATAAGATACTCTTTACCCTGAGAATAGTCGTGAATGCAACGGGAGGTGGAACGAGGCCGCAACAAAGGGTAACAACAAACTAATCAATATCAGCAACATCGTATCACCTTCTATGAACATTTTGATTCGGAATGTTGACTGAACTTGATCCATCGATTTCAAACTGTTTCCCTTTGCAGGGCACTTTTCTGCATTCAAAGCACTCACTAAAATATGCCCATTTCTTTGCACATTGATATATTCGACTGGATCTAGCTTATTTGATATATCTAGTTTATATTGTTCGTGGTCGTCCGCTCTGTTGCTATTTCTGGTCCCTATAAGCGGTTATTCTTGTTTAACGGACGCCAGTAAATAAACTTGTTTCAAAGGATAATCCCAGTGTTTCATGGGAAGTGTAATAAACCGGCGCCGCTGGTCGCTATTTAGATATGGAATTGGCAATGTTCTCGCTCGCGTGGACGATCAGTATTGTAAACGAGAGTTTAACGTATGTGATTTTAAATATAATTTATATTTACATACAGTACATACTGCGTGATAGTTAATTTTACTGGCGAGCCGGGCGAGAATGATTCTTTATTGACATTGAAGCGTTAACCTTACATGATCAAATTCATCAACAGAAGCGTTAGTTCATTAATGCAATAATATCGTATGTAGTTACAAGAAAGTGATGGAAAATACTTGAAAGACATAGATAAGGTGCTTAAATCAATAATAACAAGGGCAAATCAATAATAACCGAAGAAACGGTTTGTTTCTTTGTGATATTTAACGATGGTGCAGCAACCGTTGTAAAAATCACATCAACCACGACCACTCCGACAAGAGTGAACGATTAAGAAGAAGACCCGAAGAAAAAAATGTTTGATAATAACTAGGGAAAATTGTTTAGAGTAATACCGTAATACGTGTTATATAACACGAAACAACTAAACACGATATCCTCCAGCTAGTCTGTCCATGAACCATGTTAAAATGTAAACTTAAAAAGGTGTAATTAATAATGTAATGAAGCGGTACCGATACATTTCATCAAAATGACGCTTAAAAATATCTTAAAGGCATAATAACACACACGTGATCGATAGCAACTAAGTACTGAGACACAATAAGACGTGGCACAGAACATCTGATTCGAGGTTACAAGAAAATTGTGTAACGGCTGTGTTAGTTAAAAACATTAAAATAAAGAATTATACTGATTTACGCAATATGGTACATACGGACAACATACACAAATGATTATTTTAGTACGCAACAAGACTCGGACTACATATTTCTTACACTACCAGTACTTAATTGAGGGCTTTGGTAAAAAGTCTGAATTGGAATATGCTCAAGGTGTATGGTAAACAGTATGGAAACATCTAACAGGCGGTTTGATTGTTAAAGTATATCTTCTGTGTTCAAAAAGTATCCAAATTACGATAATACTCATGCCAACAGAGACATCAACATATGTGGTTTAATCTGGTCCAATGCTGGGCATAGGCCGGTAATGATTCTTGTCACCTATCATTATCAGCCACTTGCTTAGATGCCCACTCTACGCTGGAAGGCGTTCTACGCTACGTTCACAAACGCGTGGTCACCAATTCAGAACTTCTGCAGCAACATAAAAATAATTGTCCGAACCCTTGGAAATGTGTTCCACACGAACGAGACCTTTTGCTAACAATAGTACTAATATCCTCTAACAATAAGTAATATCTTATCAGATTTCCCAATACAACACTCACAAATACATATCTATATCTGCAATAATCACGATTCTCGGAATTTTCAATATAGGTACTGTCCATTTGAAATATCAGATAGTTATAGCATGAAAAAAATAATCATAATAAATGAGCAATGGTGATTATTAGAAAAATTACAACCTGCGGGTTGTAAAACTATGAGAAACGTTAAAAGGGGTCTTATGTTCAATTTAAGTATTGTGTTTATGTTTACTTGATTTGAAGTAACACAGCATACAGAAGAAGCCCAAATCATAGGTGCATCATGCACAGGTGCATAGCGCTAACTTCGAAATAACATTACAAAATTCTTAGGGTTTTATGAAGACTGTCAGCAAATTGTTTATATTAATTTGATAAAAACAAGACTAATTTTTAATTTTTTATTAAAATCTCTCTATAATATCTTAAAACATGTAACAGAATAACTACCTTATTATCACAAACAGTTTCAAAGATTATACGCGATAAATATTCGTCACGCTCATTGATTAGCATTCACATATAAAGACTCATATTTATCAAGTTCCGAAATTTATTATTCATAAGGGATCACAATTATCGAGATTGATATGAGTAACTGGTTGGTCTGGAGCAAATCACCCACCTTACATTTGTATCTAATGTTCAATACAGTCATCACTTTTTTTAAAGATTTGTTACCAATTTAGTCTTTAAAGGTGGCAACTGATTGATGATTTATAGAATTTTAATCTGATCAATGTAGATGTGAATGGACCATATTACATTAAGTGGTGTCAATGCTTGTTTGCCCTCTATATATGATAAAATTTAAATTTATTCTGTCAATTTCATACTATTTGTGCTGGCCAAAAATAATGAAGTGAAGTTCAATTACGAATAGGTAATTTGATTGAATAATTAATAAGTGAGATCTAAATTGATAGGATTTGTGAGTTTAATTAAATGTAGTGTTAAACACAATTGGATTCTGTGTGATACATGTTCAAGTCAAATTTGAATCTGTACAATAGAAAATGGAGTTAAATAACTGTGTAATCTGTGTCTACATATATATAAACATGTTGCATATTACATATCTACAGGGCAGAGGATAAGTCTCTTATGAAAATGCATTTTAGTACCTATTGAGGGAAGCCTATGTATGGCTGAAACAGGCTGTTGATGTGAGGAGGAACAGGGAATGATCAAATACTTTTTAAAATTGTTTCCCTGTGTCAATATGTTGTTGATCATAATAGCATTTGTAGGTTCAATGGGTTCAGTGATGAGCCAAAGTGGATTCATCTAATATTACATTACACAAACATTTATAGCATCATAATACTGTGAAAAACAACCCCTTACTTGACTAAGCCACTATAGTAAACTAAAAATAAATATTAATATGTACATTCAATAAACTATGGACTGTATATATGGATTGTAGAAATAACAATTTTATCAAGTGTTTGAATATATTTTATATAATAACAACGTTACAATTTCATGGCATGTACTGATAATGTATTTCTGTTCAACCTGAATTGTATGAAAAGTTATTTTGAATTGAATGCAGCTGAGGTATGAAGTAAAATGGGCAAAAAATATAGCTACCACATATTTTTTTTATAATGATTAAGTAATAAGTTAAATGTAAGTTCTTACTTTGCATTTTTAATTGTTATGTTGTAAGAAAAAAATATTACATTTTTCTTTATTCATATATTTTCTCTCCCAAGAGGTCCTACAGATTTATATTATACTAGCTGTGCCCGCGGCTTCGCCCGCGTGGAAATCAGTTTTTACGTAAAACAGCAGCTATTAGCAGCAGCATAGCAGCAGCTATTAGGTAAAAAAGCAGCTATCGACACTGTGGCCCTTCCCCCGCCTCATAGCGCCGTACGCGCGTCGTATCATTATTTATTGTTTTAAAAACTTTAATAAATCTTTACATATTGGTTGAAATGAAATACCGTCACAGACAATTATGTATAAAAATAAGTGCCTGTGATAATTAACTTATTCATTTGGATAAGGATTAATATCATGTTTATTAAAATAGCTTCGCAATAATGTATTATTTAAGAACTATTTTGTTAACCATAAAAATGGTTATAGTAGATTAACGTTAAAAGCTAGACATGTGCTGTCAAGGATTTTTATTAAGAACATTTAGAGGGGAACAATTTTGTAATACATGATTTTTGACTAACTTTCACCATTTACTTAGCACGCAAGGAAAGCTCTAAATTTTGCCGTTGTCACAATATTTTTATTTTTTATTTTTATCTTAGCGTGATGTTATATAGCCTATAGCCTTTTTCGATAAATGAGCTATCTAACACTAAAATAATTTTTCAAGTCGAACCAATATTTCCTGAGATTAGTGCATTCAAACAATCAAACTCTTCGGCTTTATATTATTAGTATAGATGAACAGTAATCAGCTGTAGAAGTGATATTCTTTAGTCATACATAAAAAATTTCAGACTATTCTGCAAGTGTTAATAATTGATTGTTTTTGTAAAAGATTGATGTATTTCAGTTAATATTTGAAATTATTACATTATTAAATGTTTTTATTATTACCTATACAATATAGAGAATATCCATCAATGAAATTGTAAAAGGGTTAGTGAAGTACAAGCAACCAATATAGATACATTGTTTGAACAAAAGGGATACTTATGTAGATAAGCAGTGGCCAATACACACATAACGATACAAACATTTACAATGGAACTACTACTGCTATCATTATGAAAGTTGTTTGTTTACAATAATAATCTCTACTATGGGATGACTAATTCACTCTTGCAACATATGACTCAACCATATAACAATGAACATAACAAAATGTTTAAGATATTTCATTACTTACAATGATCTCAGTTGGGTTAATTAGAACAAAATACACATCACATCTGTAATCTCCAAAGTGTAAAACAGTGCAAAGTAAACTCCCACATTGCACCAGTTATTTATGTGCCATTATGGAATAAGGGGGTAGGTGTATTAGTTTACACAAAGCGCAAACACAGACTCCAAGCCACTAATAGGAAATTCCAGTCAAAAAATCCAGTAGTTAATTAGTTTTATTAACTATTTTGAAAATCATGTTATGCATTACAATTTAAAAAGATTTAATGCACTCAACATAATAATTACAAGTCTGGCTAATATTTAGAGCACAGTAACATTTAACTGCTAAATATTGATTACAAAGGGGAGCCACAGTTCAGATTTGAAAATTCAGTTGTTACACTGTGTTGCCTTAATAAACATGCATTAGTAGTGCACCTTTCTGTAATACCTCTTTGTTACAAGATAGAAATTATTTCAATTCTTTCTGCAAAATTTACTGTTCCAGAAATATTACCCACCATCATATTTGTATGGACATATGGATGAGCTTAGGCTTAAAATGAATTGAGACAAAGGTCAAGGCTCTATACATGGTAACTACTCATTCATTTATAAACAAAAGATATGATTTGTCTGTGTATTATGATGTGCATATAGAACGCGCAGTTGGTGCATTGGCGACTATCCAAACATACAAATGGTATAGATAAGTATTTAATATGGCATCGACAGGAAAATATGTGGTACCAATGTATCCATTACAACAAATATACAATGACACATTGGTATTACGTTACCTTGGAAGGTAACGTACTTATTATGATATGTACACTATTATAGAGAATGTTATCGCATATACATTGATATTATGTTGGGAATTAAAACAATAGATTAGTTCGAAAGCAAGTTATATTCCGGTATTCGCTAACGGCAAAATATTAGTGATATCCTACATTGCGCCACGCAAATATTTAACTACTTACCTTTTATATCAAAGCTTTATATCGTAACTTAACAAAGTTAGTGCACAGGGCTCGCAAGAAATAAAAAGACATAAAAAAGAAATCACTGAACGACTATGCAAAAGAATAGGATTCACTTACGTTTTTATCACCACAATGTAATTTTCTAACTTTTTAATTTATTTGTTCATCTCACAAAGTCACTGTATATAATTTCCACGGCAATAAATATATAATTACCACATAGTTACGATTGTAAAATGACAAAAAACAACGGAGTGAAAAAAGACGTCTAAGTTGGATGGATGATGCTCTATACTTTGCTTGACTCTTCTCGATAGATGGCGCTTTGTAAACGAAACCATAGACAAACTATTTGACATGTAACCCAATAGTAAAATTATTTTTATTATTTTCTCGTAATAACTTTCTAACGCTATTTTTAGAAGTATTTTGTACCAACTGTATGCAAAAGTAAAAAATAAATATTTATTACCATGTATGTAAAAGTATAAAATTATACTGTTATAGTTTTGTTAAATATATTAATTTAGTACTAAACAGAAAGATTTGCGCATAATAAAAATAATTTAACATTTACGTAAAATGTTATACTACTAATTTATAAATAGTATTAGCATGTTTATCACGTATCGTGAGCTTATACATCCATGAATTTTTCATAAATTTACTAAATCAACCTCTTTAAATAGCCAAAAACTGTAAATACAAAAAAAATATGAGTATTTAAATATTTTCCAACTGAAAAACTTTACTGAAAACCTACTGAAAAACTACATTACTTTTAAAACATGGCAACACTGACACGCCACCTAGTGGCTAACCTCAACAAGCGCTGACTGTTATCTATCCTACTCACACTTGTGTGGTGTGTGCGGATGAACGGTTCAATGACTTTGGCGACCAGTTTCTATTTTCTCTCTGGTTCTGTCGTCGGGTCGACCCGCTAGGAAGGGGGTCTTTGTTTGCGTTTCACGTTCGCGTTGTACGGTATCATCCGCGACGGCTCCACCGTATCGTATCGAGACGGAATGTGCCCGCATAAGTGGAAGCGTGGGTTTCGCTCCTCCCGGTCGATGTGAAATGTGGTGCAGCGACCCAGGGTGGCGCCGTCTAACAGTGCAAGTGCAGTGAGGTGCAGTGGTGTGTGCGAGGGAGCGTGGGTCGGTTCGGCCACGGCGAGCGAAGTGCGCGGAGGTGGCGGCGGCCGCTCGGCCATGACCGGCGACATGCCTCTAGGGAGCGCGCACGCGTTTGGGCGCGCGTTGCTCCGGGACGGGGCGCTGCCGCCACTGGAGCCTGGCCCACCCGCGCCGCCAGCGAACAACGCGCAGCCGCCCGACAAGCGTCCACCGGCTGCTGCGGCCAGTCCCGAGCAAGTCATGAAGCTCTACATGAACAAACTCACTCCTTACGAACACCGGGAAATTTTTGGTTATCCCCAAGTGTACTTTATCGGCGCGAACGCCAAAAAACGGCCCGGTCTCGTTGGCTTCCCCAACAATTGCGAGTATGACAACGAACAAGGCTCCTATATCCACATCCCCCACGACCACATAGCGTACCGATACGAAGTTCTCAAAGTGATAGGCAAGGGTAGCTTCGGTCAGGTGGTGAAAGCGTACGACCACAAGAAACGTGAAAACGTTGCCCTCAAAATGGTCCGCAACGAGAAGCGGTTCCATCGTCAGGCGCAGGAGGAGATCCGCATCCTGGAGCATCTCCGCGAGCAGGACAAGGACAATACTATGAACGTCATACACATGTTCGACTCGTTCACATTCAGAAATCATACGTGTATTACATTTGAACTTCTCTCAATCAATCTTTACGAGCTTATAAAGAAAAACAAGTTCCAAGGGTTCTCGCTGCAACTCGTCCGAAAATTCTCGCACAGCCTTCTCCAGTGTCTCCACGCTTTAAACAAGAATCGAATTATCCACTGCGACATGAAACCAGAAAACGTACTCCTGAAGCAACAGGGACGCTCCGGAATCAAGGTCAGTACCGTTAGTATAAAAACAAATTAGTTCGTTTCGATGTCTATACTTCTTTTTGTAAACTAACAAATGTTACTTAGAGATGCGTTTTAAACATAAGATATGTGAATTCCCAGACACCTGTTCATATCGGGACCCGGAGGCCAAAATCAATAGCCGTCGGCTTGAATAAGATCTAAACAGCTGCAGCGCAGTGTGCGTGCGAGCGCAATCAGCTGGCCACACCCGCGCCCCTAGCCTACATCAACACGGCGCCCTTCTACGCACCCTCCTCTGTTTGTCGAGAATTTCGATATGGCTCACAAGTCGAGCGTTTAGATAAACTCACCTTATGTTCCAGTGCACGACGTTTCATATGTTGCCTAGAACATTTAGCGATAAACGATAAACGTTATCTACACAACGCCGTGGATCAGCTCGCCGGAACGTCCGCACGCATTGCGTTCTATTTTTAAAACTTCCCGATACGTTCGGTAAAGTATGACGACGGCTACGACTTGTTATATTCTCGCGGTTATTTGCGTCATTTTCGCTGGTTCAAAATACAGTTAAAGCAGTTTGTAATATGAGCCAATGTCATTGTTGCACCGTCTTTATTTAATACATATTAGGTAGACGGTCTTAAACCTTCAACCGTTCTCTCCGTGTAACAAAAAGTTTGACCTACAAGCTAATGAGTCAGTTGCTCATCGAGTGGCGTTGTTGAAATTAATTTCGCATCGCTAACGGTAAATATCCGTATGGGGTATTTATTACTGCGTTCAGGCTCTTATCCTGTAGCCAACGACCAACTTATACATTATTAATTAAGCAAAAATAAAAGGCTAATATTTTTTTGTTCAGTAAAACGTAAATGTAAGCAAATATCGTCAACATTGAATAGGAAATAAATGCTTTTTAAATATTAAATATAAAAATAATGTTACATGAAAAATATAAGCTATTTTGTATTATTTTCAGATAATTAATAGAAGCGCCGTATTTTAATATATTCATATTAACCAATATATATTAATTTTCACCGTCTAATCAATATGTATTTTTAATATATGCAGCGGAATGTAATACTTTTTCCATTTTATCCACGTATTGCTTAACTAACGTCGATGAGTGACTGACGCAGTATAATTTGATACGCTGACGGTACATGCGTATTTGCGTGTGCAAAAAAAATGTAACTTACGTGCTGCATGGCATTTAAATGATGTTTGTGTAAAATTAATAACGAGTTTGCTCAGGTGAGACCTACTTAGATAATGCAGATATATTATGCAGTTAGACAAAAGGTGTAATAGCTTTATTAACGATTGATAAAATTGTTGCTATGCAGAATGCTAATAGTATTAGTGCGTTAAGCTGATTTTTCCCATTGTTATTCTGATTTGAGTGAAGTTCCAACATTTGAAACATAGGGGGAACACCGATCCGACAAGCGTCGTATATGCAAATTTTTAATTATTAAGTTAAGCTCCAACTGTATTTAACTACGTCAGTTGAATCAATAGGTTTGTTAAATGTAGGCAAATAATACTATGTTAGCATAATTACTTATGGTTCTTATAAGCAAAAACGTATGAAAGAATATATAATACGGAAGTAATGCTTGTTAGTGTTTGTTATATCTTGGGTTGGGAAGCGTTTAAATAAGTTCCGTCCATTTCGTTCATTCCTGTATTTCACCGCTTACATCGTTCATTCTGGTTATATTTCATCGCTTATTTCGTTCATCGTTGCTCGCTCACAACACGACTGATCTAGAAATATGAACGCATGTGATTCAACGGGCGGCTGTCACTTGTTTAGGTAAATATTTACTTCGCAGACACAGTATTTGTTCAAACAATTTTAGGTCTTATGTACTCGTTAAATCTCGCGTAATGGGTAGCGGTTTGTTTTCGAAAATCGTTTGTCATGTTCGTTTCTAGCGGTTTATATAGTTTGAACTAAATTAAATTGTTATAGAAATATAAATTATTTACCAATCGACATAACTATACATTGTTTATTAAAATATATATATATATATATATATGTACTCATTGCTTCCATGAAAATAAAAAGTTTTTGGACTCATGAATTTAATTTTATTTTTCGTTCTCTATTATTAAATTTAAATTTAATTGTATATATGCAGAGTTTTCTAAAAAAAGGATTTTTTTATTTAAACTCCACTAGCGATCATGGCATCTGTTAAGTGTCCCGAACAGGACTATAGGACTGGAACTTTTAGTTAATTAGTTGTAACCCATAATAAAAATGTCAGCGAATGATTGTTAAGCTTAGTCTATTTAGGATGTGTAAGTTTGAGTGCAATTAGGAATGGTTTGCATTAAATTCGATGCTAGTCACAAACTCAATACTACTCCTGACGACTGAAAATATTTTAATATTGTTATAAAACGAAATTATCGAAACGGAAAGAAGTTTCTCGAATTGTGAATATTTTGCACAATGGACAACACGCGAATATCATTACGATGACAAATTGTTATTTGTCTGTCGACCCATACATCCGCACAATACGCGTTGACCCGGTAACATAGAAAGGCACACGTTCTGTCTGACAAAATACCAAAATGTGTGCGTATTAAGAACGGCCTCGGGCCACAGAACACCTGTGCCGGCCAGGTAGACAGGCACCGCGACTAACAAAAACGCACCGGCCGGAGCAGGTTTACGACGGGCATAAAGCGTTGGGCTTATACCCCAACGGCGGCATGAAACTATTGAAAAGCACGAATCGCCTTTCATACACACAAATAACTACACCATTGTAACCGCGTGGTGGTCGGCCGCGTCGTTCGTAATCTAATTGGGTCAAAAGTGTAATATTATTAATCAGTTGGTTTTATTTCTTGGTGGTTCTATGACTTTTCATATCTTGCAATTGAAAGGAAATTGAATAATTATTTGCGTTAGTGAAATAGCAATGAATTTGAATGCTTTCATACTGCGTACACGACTGCCTCGTTGTTCGAGTGGTTGAGAGCGTGACTACCGATTGAGAGGTCCTGGGTTCAAGGTTCAATTACTACTAAGCGCTAGAGTGTAACCCAAATAGTAAATGTGGTTATAAAATTATAAAGGATCAGGCGAATAAATGGACAGATAAAGTAACAACAAAGGAAGCTAGTATGTACTTGTATAAAAACTTAGCTAAAAGCATAAAAACTTAGCTAATAGCATAAAACCTAGTATGTAGATATATACAAATTTATGATATCCAATCCAATCTGAAACATCCACGGAAACCTTTTATTATCGGTTGAATGAAAGTAGCATTTTTAAGACTACCGAGTGCATGTTTGATGCAGGACGTGTCACGTAATGAACAGGTCAGAATATACATATTATTATGTGCTTATTACTACAATTGAAATGTGTTTTAATATCATGTATCAATAAAAAAAATATTCTCTAAGACGTGTGAAGTCTACCAACCCGCATTTGGCCAGCGTGGCAGACTACGGCCTTAACCCTGTCATTCTGAGAGGAGACCCATGTTCCAAAAGTGGAAAGATAAACGGGTCAAAAGAAATATAATGTACCTAAATAACCCCAAATGCAGACTCAGCGGGGGAGTTATGGACAATAACCACCATTGGGAAAGTCTATGTTCAGCTGTGGACTAAGACAGGCTATTATATATTCAACCTCATTCTTAGGCACTTTAATACAAATACATTTCATTACTAAAACTTGTTGGAGTTGGATGTAATGTTACATTTTTGTGTTATTTTACTGACCTAGAGTTTATAATCCGCCCACATCAAGCCAACGCAGGTAGATCCGAAACGTTCAATCAAGTCGAGGTTTGTAGACAACAATGCATTGCATTATATAATTATATATACAATGAGATGCATTAGCCATTGCTCTCTCAGAGGCGCCGAGATGCAAGAGATATTCGATTCTACGGCTTAGGGAATAGGAATGTTGTATGGGGGACGTCTCGGGTTGCATTATTGATGATCGATGTGGCAATCGCGTTGGTGCACGGATGAGATTTATATATTTCAGCTCTAAACTGACTCACGAGTGTTGTAACAGGGTTCATACAACAAGTGTTTCAATAACGTTGTGCATGGAAACTTTCCAATGTTTTATTTCGCAATGTTATAAGAAAAGTAAATCTCGTGAAGATTTGTAGATTTATATTTTATTTATGTCATATCGACATTCATAAAGCGATGAATGAGGTACCTAATCCAGTCTCGGTCAATATTTCATACGATACAAAGGTCAGGTCAGGCACACACGGAGCTGGAAAGCTTAGGGCTCGTTTGTTATGGTCACTGTCAGTGTTTTAAATGGATTATTCATTTTTTTTAATTTGCAATGAATAAAATAGTGTGATGGTGTCTTGTTTTATTATCGTGGTAATTGGTTGATTATTTAATAGCCGCTAGTATAGTATGAAAAAGTGTATTCGCAGTTAAACGTGCGAACGATATGTGAAATGCAAATATTGTCAAATAATTAAATCTGCTTATGCATAATGTATGTACATATACGTAGTCAACACTACCTAGACGGTGTTAGGTAAATCGCGCATGCCACTTTCGTTTTTATTACCGTACGATACGGGTCATAAAGGCGTTAACGGGTTATTAGTTGCATTCGTATGCAGTTCAGTATTTACGTGATGCAATCAAACCTCGTGCCAGCTCATGCAGTGTAGCTGATCACCGCAGAATTTCTAATATATCGTATCCATTATAGTCGTTTCTGATCCTGTCGAGGTGTTATTAGGTAGATAAATTAAATTTTAATTGACCCATTTTTACACGCTTTATATTAGTTTCACCTGTATATCGACGGTCCCTACGTACAAAACGACATGTCAAAAATCGAGGTTTCGAGAAAGTATCTTAAAATATGTATGTCGCGACATCCTGAATAAATATGAATTAACGACCTTCGCGTTGTGTGCAGCCTCTCGCACGTCACAACACAGGGTTTGCTGTTATCTCCACTTGACTATGTTGACATGAACGATCTATGTCGACGCGTTGCCGACTATAATACAAATTGATAATTGTAATGATGCTGTGTTGGTGCATTAATTTAAAGCCACCAGCGTCTCTCCGTGTCTCGCCACGTCGACGACAGTCTGCATGTAAAGTATCGTAGAGTTGGTCGGCGACAAGCGCTACATTATCTTACTGGGAATTTTCTATTCTTCCTGATCATTCTAGAACTTGTTGCGCGCAATGACTCAATTGTGGGTCTATGAAATCAAAGTCAATGTGGAAAAAGCGTGTTTGGTTTGGAAGGATAGAGATTTTAGTACTTGTTGCTCTCTCCCTACCCTGTAAGCGACACGGCGTGAAGATGTAATAATAATATCAAAGGAAGTAGGTAACATGAAGACTATGATTATAATTGTTTTATTAACGTTATTGAAGTATCTAGCGGATGTGCAGGCCGTTAGATGTCAAGGTGCAATCCTACAAGCCCTTGAACATCGGAACGGGACCACCGAAGGGCACACACGCGATGCGCCACAAACGTGATCGTTACTAAAAGGGCTACTCTTATTTATGGAGAGCAACAATTTCTGTTTCCGTAAAGAACCATATCACGGTATGTTTAAAAAATGAATGTTCTCAACAAATTATATAATTCTGTTTGTTTAGGTATTCTGAGTGTAGTGTAACGTTTAAACATCGCACTTTATTTTGAAATATGTATTCATAAAAATGATTTTTAGCGTTGAAAAGAGAGTTACTTCTTATTTAATCCAATCCCAACAATCCTAAATAAACATCGAGTTACAGCCGAGGGCAAAACAGGCGTAATTTTGTACCTACCGTAGTAGAATACACTTGTTTACTAAATAAGTTTGTTTTGGTTGAATTTCAAACAAAAGCAGTTCTAGGGCCGCAGGACGTGTTAGCGCTTTAGTGAAGCTTTTAGAACCTAACGATTTCGTCGCAACGTGCCTTTTCTTTGTGCGGAATATACATAATGAAGTGAGCGGCCATAAAGTTCTTTATTTATGCTAAATTACATTTACATAACAATATTTGTCTCATTTGTTTATGAAGTGTCGAAACGAAACATGAGTTTTAATTGTGAGCTGTCTGTCTGTACATGACAGTTTTAACATATTTCGAGTACCTACCTATAGAAACTATATTAAAGACCCTATCTGTCAGTTGCAACTACAAATGGGTTAATCATATAATTATTTAATCATCTAATTAATGTCAGGTTATAATGCGACTTATCGTTGTACTCCTCTCATAATACCAGCCAAAACACTGTAGGACATTTCATTTTCATGCAGGAGGATCTGAAGAGATGTCGCATCCGCAAAGTAACTTCAACGTGAAGCTCTAACGCCATGAGAGTGTTTACAGAATTTGTTGTACTGGATATCGATCATCATCTTCCTCTGTGGGGTTATTTCTCGTGATCCCCACGCTTGGCGTACGGGTCCTACGGGCGGACCACGGCCTCCTACGCTACGCTACTGTACACTACTGTACACTACTACCCGTAGGGTACAAGCAGGCCTCGTCATACCGCGATTTACTACTTTGTTAGTAAACGCTTTTAGTAAATGTGAAAGTGAAGTCGAACATTTAATATAATACGGATTGATCATTTTATTGAAGCGAACGCATATTTGCATAGAGCGGGCGGGTAAGGCGGCGCTTGCTATGTCAATTTATTCATCCTCATCTGTTCTCGTTGTTTGTTGGCAAACCTATTTAATTATCGGCCTACAGCAGGCCGGTAACCGGAACGATTGTGCCGACTTTTGTCTCGCTTAAGTCTATTATCAGAACGATCTCATTGTGTACCATTTAAGATAATTGAAGGAATAAAACTTTTTGTTCATAATGTAACACGCATGTAATAAGTGACCTATTGATTTGATTTTAGTTATAGTGTAACTTTAGTTTTAGTTGAGGGTAGCTTTATTTTAGTTTAATTGCCTTGTTGGCCGTGTTAGCTGTAGCGGCGCTGGAGATTGGGAGGTACGGGATCGGGGAATGTATTGTTACTCGCCTCTACTGGATTTTTCCAACTTAGATTTCCTAGCAGTGGCTCGGAGTTAATATATGTGTCCGGTGTGTGATAATAGACTCATCACCTTGTACATAGTAGGAGGTAAAGGTAACTGATGAAACAATTGTCTGCCTACCTCTTCGGTGATTGCAGGCGTAACGTTACACCAATTTTAGTAGTAAATTGTATTTGTACTCTATACTTCTGTAGAAAATTCATAATATTCAGCGTCTCTCTATATAATTAATTACTGTTTTCTGTTTTCATGTTCATCATTGAGTTTAATTTATATTAATTTAGATAACAAAGTTTGACATCACAGTAAATGTCATATTCAAAGAAATCGGTGTTAATTTAAAATTCGAATTAAATGATCCGTTCAAACGAAAATAAATAATCACATTTAATCAATGTCAGTCGATTATACGATACTCATTTCATATGAATAAAACACAGATATATTACGTCGAATTAACGTGAACTGACCCGCTTTTCAGACATTGATGTATTGCAAAAGGACCATATGCAACGGTGACCACGTGACAACCAGTAAGCTCGCTGTCTTTAGACTTCGAAATAAAAAACAACATACATATATTGTATTAGATATGTCATTCGCTTATATTACATCCACTGTACTTGAATGGCTAAAAAATCCTGTAGAAATACATATTTATATTTCTAGTAGTATTTCAGTTTGTATAGCAATATTCCATAGTTGGACGTAAACGTAACTGGTGAAACGTGCGAGTGTTCTGCATTCCTCTGCCCACCTTTTCGGGTATTACAGGCGTGAATTTACGTTTACGCTTTTTCTGAAATATCCTCACTGTCCAAAATTTTGTGAAAATGTAATGAAGCGTGTTCTTTCATTGTGAACATGAAAAGAATCTTACCGTGAGCTCTTCGCTTCGCTGCCGCGAAAACCACAAAGTAAATCTTCGTGCGGTTTCCTTATTGGTTTAGATTTTTTTTTAGTTACAAATGTAAAGACTGCCTCGTTGGTCGTGTGGTTGCAAGTGCGACTGCAGATCGGGAGGTCCTGGGTTTGATTCCCGGGTCGAACA
>DWEJ01000003.1:0-29696 GCA_018245835.1 Mysoria sejanus stolli | reverse complement strand
AGACTATGGCCTTAACCCTCTCATTCTGAGAGGAGACCCATGTTCCAACAGTGGAACGACAGAAGGGTCGATATGATCTAAATGTGACTACAAGAAAATATGGAAGGGCGACTGACGAAATTATTTTTAAATATTTAAAAAAAGATCAATCAATAGAATTAATTTCATATTTTAGTTACAACAAAACCTAATTGTCTCATTTTTAGAATACGATTCAACTGACAATCACAGAAAAAACCAAAATAATTTATACACAACGAGGTATCATTGTCATTACTTTATAAATGTTGCTTGATGAACATTCTACTAGAATAACCTAATATTTTTCAAAAGTACTACTTATTAAATTAAATGGGATGAGGTTTATACTATTCTGCGGTGCTAATAAAATATTATTACACGAGATGTAGGGTAATTGAAGCTCTGCACCTTGAGGTTACATTAACTTTAAGAGCATACTTTGACAAACGACATGATCATTTTATACCATCATTAGACTTGCGGTTCTAAAGAGATATTTATTCAGATTTCTTTTTTATTAACAGATTTATATTATTGTGAAAGCAATTTTGTTTTATGGTGAAGTTCTTTTTTCCTCGATTAATCTATATGTTGCTCAAAGTCACGAATGTCTTATCGGGAAACGATGATTAATTCTGGCTCTATCTCATATACTTGTTCGTATGCTTCCGCCAATTTTTATCGAACTCAATAATGTTTTTAATTTAAACGATTTACAAAAAATAAGATTCTCAATTGACTTGTATCTGTTTCGGTATATAAACTTTTTTAACGTTCAGAAACCGCAGCCGAAGACGACATCACGTGTATCCTGCGCCAGGAGGAAGACGGCTTAGAATGCGAATACAAATACACGTACACGGCCGCCCTGGGCGCTACGGTATCCATGGAGATTGTGATTCGATCGAAGACGTGCACGCAGCCCACGAGCGCGCAGATCCTCAGCAGTGGGCTGGCCATCATGGCGTGCGTGGTGGCCGCTGGGCTCGTGGTGGTGCTGGGCATCAAGAGCGCCCAGATCGTCGCGGACAGAAGGGCGTACGCGAAGTTCGTGCAGGAAGCTCAGGAGAGCAGGAAGAACATGCAAGAGCTGAACCCGCTCTACATTTCACCGATTTCCGAGTTTCGGTTACCTGAAGCGTATCCGCGGGATAAAAATGACTAAAGTACAAATTGGTTACCTAAGTTGTTGATAAACATTTGGTATAAGTCACAATCAGCTTCATCAGTCGTCACTATAACCCCACTATTTGCCCAAAGTCCCCGCGCTGGGCAAGCTAGTGGGCGACTTAGAACGAGTAGGTATATGCCTGCTATTGTCTACATATGTTATTGTTTGTTACAGCGTTAAACAAAAGTTCAAAAATTTTTAGTTACAAAATGATAAGTACAGTGACATATATAGTTAGTAAGTGAAGTTAGTTTACTAAAAGATTATGCTAGTCGTTTTAATGTTCAATATTATACCAGTGACTTACCTTTATTGATATATTTTTACTGGTAGTATCCGAATCCCTGATCTATTAGATTAGATACTATTAGATATTTATTTTCTGACTTCGATTTTCCAGTAGTGGCTCGGAGTCTGGATATGTGCTCGGTGTACGGCAACGGACTCGCCACTTACAACTGGTGAAACACGGGAGCGTTTACACTCCTGTGTCTAACTTTTCGGGGATTATAGGCTTAAAGTTACGTAGTATCAAGTTACTTTTTTCATAATTTTTCACTAACACACAAAATGAGCTTTAAATTCTTTGCATTTTTGTTATATATTTTTTCATGGATTTTTAATCACCATATTTATAAAATTATTTCTTTCAAAGTTAAGTTTCTTGTTACTTAATATTATTATTATTCATAACAGTTAATTGTGTTAAATTCCACAGCACAGTTAGCTCGTCTATGTCAACAGTCAATAAGATCTTTTCAAAATAAATCTTAGTAATTTAATGCCTTTTCAACATTTTTAAGTCGTTCTAAGTTAAAACATTCATACATTTGCACTTAACGGGTACTAACGGTAAGAGAGGTTTGGACTGGAAGAGTCCAAAAATAAACATTTGTAAATAGAGAATAACGGGTTATGAAAGATTATTAATGAATTTTGTTGTGCGTTTTATGAATTTTAAATAACCTATAATTTTTAAAAGGATTTTTTAAATTCTGCCTAATGACCACAATTAATTGCAAAGTTGGCTTAATATCAATCCATCCAGTATCGATATTTAATAAAAAATTTAAAAAAAGTATTTTTTAAGAGCAATCCAACCTAATCCGCGTGGCTTCACTATTAAATGGTTTATTTTATTATTAATGTTATGTTAAATATATCTATATTGTTTTTCAGTTAAGTTTTCATGAACATCAAGTTTAAGTTCCTGTAAATTATTGATAAATAGTGTTAAACGGAATTTGTAAATTCTCTTATTTAATTTACAATTTGAACATTAATGCAAATAAAATACTTGGGAACAGTTTGTCTCTTTTTATTTACATTTTGTCTCATTTTACAAAAATACTTTAGTTAAAACCCACGTTGCCCATCGACTTAAATGTCAAAATATTTACGACAAAACCATAATTATTTTAGTGTTATTGCCTACTTGATTCTGAACGATATAGCAATTTAATGTCAGAGGTATGTAAGCATTCAAGTAGCCGGATTCAGTGGCGTAACTGTAGGCTAGCAGGGCGGGCAAAAGCCATCCTAAATTATGAATAAGATACTGCGTATTCCATACAATATAATCTTTAAACAGTTAACAGAAACCAAAGGAATAACTATAGCATTTGTAGATATTCCTTGTAGTGTTTTCGAAATGTCAAATTTCCCGCGCATTTGAAACCCCAGGATCGCAGCCGAGGCGACCGAATCGAGCCGACGTGTGGCGGAGGGGGCGGTACTCGGGGGCAGGGGACTTGCTCCAAGAGAGACGAACGCATTATTATCGATTGTAATACCGATGTTTGTGGAAACAAATAATATTATTCGGTTCCAAAAATATCGTTATTATTTAAAAAAAAACACATTTAGTCACGCCACCGCTCATACTTGCATTATAAGTTGTGAAACTAAACAAGGCAAAAATACAATCGTATACAAAATTATGTACTCACAATATTATTGTACCTAGAATTAAATTCTTATAGAGTAACACAGTTTATTAAACAACGTAATTTGTACAACATTTTAGTAATATATTACTTATACGTAAAAAACTCCAAAGGAAAACGGAAGACTACAATATTTTTATAAAAAAAAATATAATGAATTCTTAGAGAACGAAATATAAAAATAACTTTTACACCAAGACAATTGTTACAACGTTACCTTTACACAAAGCTGCCGCGATTTTGTACTTTATCACAATTACAGTGCTGTTAACATGTTAAATTATGAATTGAAATGTAGACTAATTTAAAAGCAATTAAATGTTGTGCTAAATTTAACAAATCTAAGGGTTCCATACGTGCAAGATAATACGTATTAAATTACATAAGGAAACATTTTCGGGAAATATATTAAAACGTTTAATACAATTGTAGCAATCTAAAATTTATGTTGTTATAGTTGTATTATTATTTGTTATTTTTGGATTGTTACGTCATAGAAGTATAACTCCTTACGTGCGTATATGAGTACACACACTCTTTTTTTATTGTTATACAGTATATAATTGTGAAAAAAAATTATAAATGTTATTGAGTTTTTTATTAAATTGGAAAGTAATCGTGATTAAAACCACAGACTACTTTATAAATCTAATATAAATCTTATGTATATTACTTAATCGAAGTTAACAAAAAAAACTTGATAAGCAAACACTCGTCAAGAACCAAATATTACACCTATGTCAATGTTTTTGTTGAAATATATAATATTTATATTCCCGTATTGATTTAATTTTGATAATTTCTTTCATTCCACATGAAACATTATATGTCTCATGAAAGGCTTATTTTCCTAATGTGTAATTTTCTTGGTATTTTATTTTAACCTTAAAAAGGAAAGTCTTGTACCGTTGAAGAAAAAAAGGTCATAATTGACGTTTAAATACTCATTTATCGCTAACTTAACAACTGCCATAGCCGCCCGTTGACGAAAGGCAAAATTCATAATCTTAAAATATCAACATCATCACATTACAAACTTAACTAATTCTTATATACAAAAGACATTTTGGTCCCTCCGCCTTAATTCATTAACGATATTTTTTTTAGAAAATGCTATTTTTATGCAGGCACTACGAACTTTAATTTGTTTAAAAACATTGCAATCAGATAGGCTCTACTATTGTATTATGATTCATTTAAGTCATTAGTTTTTTACAGATCAAAACCATAAGCCTTATTAATAGTTAGTCAGGATGGCAGTCGAAGGCTTAACTCTTCACATTTTTAAAAAAATACCCGTGCTTAAGGTAATAATAGAATTGTTATCGATAACACTATTCTCAATAAAATTAAACATTATAACTCGTCAATGGATTTTGTTCTCAGCAAGTCTTTAATGTGTCTAAAGAACGTAGTACTAACTCATACATTTTTCTAAGCTGTTTCTCGAACGTTCTACGTCGAACGTTCTGCGGTATAGCGCTAAGGGCGCGTCACACTTGTCTGTCGTGTCGGGATGGCGGCGACAGTGACATTGGACGCGAATCGCATTTGACTGGGTTCGGTATTGGATTCGATTTTTTATATTCCTTGTCTGGCATCGGCATCGGCGCTGGCACAGCGTCTGGTACCAGCCGGCGGATCACTTCAGATATACACGGCCACGGCACCACCCTGGAAACGGAATACGTCAGATGCTGGACGTTCGAAAAATAACACTTTATTTAAAATCAAAACCAGAAACTTTATTTGCTTCAATATAGTTTACAGTTTACTAAGTCGTAGGTACAATATGATACAAATTAGCCGTCTATAGTATGTGTGAATACACGGCTAATTTGTATCATATTGTAGTTAATAGTTTTAATTTCTATCATCAACATTGTAGCCGAATAAGGGAGATAATATCTTCGTTAGGTTATAGAAAAATTTAAGACAGCATAATTATGTAAAAGAACGTAAAAACGTAACTTCACGCCTGTAATCCCCAAAGAGGTAGGCAGAGGAATGCAGAACACTCCCACGTCTCACCGCATACATTTTTACGTTCCCCTATTTAATAGGTGGTGAGCCTGTCGCCATCTATCGGGCACATATCCAGACTCCGAACCACTACTAAAATTAAATTTAATTTTTAGATTTTTCTAGAAAATTTTCTAGTCATTTTCTAAATCAGAAAATTTCTTAACTAGAAAATTTCTAAATTTGAAAAATTCTTTTGTAGTGTTCGACCCGGGAATTGAACCCAGGACCTCCCGATCTGCATTCGCCCTTGCAACCACACGACCAACGAGGCAGTCGAGTTTTCGTTCTGTTTTATCGTTCAGAATATATTTTTTTTCTATTTCATCTATATATAGTAGTATATTTTGTGTACTTTGTTTATTATTAACTCTGTGTAAATATTTTGTCAATTTTATTTCAATTTTATTTATTTTGCATTTTAACCATCATAGAATATAAGTTAATGATTAACGATTTATTAATAACATTGATCGGAACGATAGGTTTATAAAATTTTGTACAGAAATAATAATGAAGCTTTCAAACTGTACATATACCTTTCGCTTTTTAAACATAATGGTCGCAATAAATAAATAATCTCAAAAATAATCAGTATTTATGCGTTTGCTATTTAAACATTTGACCTATTCATACATATCCTTCTGTTGTTAATAAAGTATATTTCATTCAATTCTAGTAAACGAAATCATCATTATATGCATTTATGCGAACACAATAAGTGTAAATCTATGGCGTTTCCATGAATGTTGTCTTACTCCTAGGGCTCCGGGTTTATTTATAAACACATCCTTCTCATATTACAGGTTTTGAATTGTGGTTGGCAATTTGAAATTGTCTTACGGCCAGTCAGCCGGGCATAATGCTAAAGTATTTGTCGGGATGCGCATGTTTCCGATTGTTTTAAGGTAGGACCGGAATCCGATTGTCTAAGGAATATGCATTTGCGTTAATAACGTTAGGATATTGTTGAAAGTAAAACGTTAAAAATATTTTAAAACCGTGTATGTGTTCTCAATAGCATAGAACACGTTGTTGCTACGACACATCACGCCTGCAATGCCTGAAGAGGTAGGCAGAAGATTGTAGTACACTCTCACGTTTCACCAGTTAGTGGACACTTTTTTTTCTTATTATTTTATTGGATAAAAGTCTCATTTTAGTAAAATGATTTGTTTCGCTGGCCAAATACTCTACAGACTTTGCACGGTTCAGACAATATTACGAAGAAATAAAAAATGAGCAGGTTTCCTCAATTTTTTATAAGTGTCGCAAAAGGTGATATAAAATCTCCATCAAACGTATTGTTATCGACTTCGCATGTGTCCGCTACTTCGTCCGCTTCGCATTAAAATTTTGTTAAAATTCTAAAATAAAAGTAGCCAAAGTTGCTTTTTATTATATCAGGTATCTGCCGTTTAAAGTCTCGTTTAAATCGATCCGGCCGTTCCAGAGATTAGCCCGAACAAACAGACAGACAGACAAACCAAAATGTTAAAAATGTTTTTTGGTATGTGTAACGTGTGTACATACATGCATTTAGTAAAAAGCGGTTATTTTAATCTAACCTAACCTAACCTAACCTAACAAACAGACATTCCAATTCCATTTCTTTGTATATACAGAGGTGCTTGACTCTATTTTAACTCCCGACCAACAAAATGTAATACTCAATTCCAAACCATCAGATTACTACTGCAGTCTGCAGTCTATTGTACTGCACAAAATATTAACTAATACGCAATAATACTCGCCAAGGATCACACATCTTGGAATTTAATAAACTTTGCGCGTTTATTTAATACATCGTTTAGAATATCGAATTATAAAATTATAGTATGTCTCTCATGAATAACTTTAAAGGTAATAAAATGTTTGCGATATAAGGGATTGTAATGAAGGTCTTTTAATACAAACCTCATGAGCGTAAATCGAGGTGCGTGGAACACAATGGCCCATCAAACATATCAGCGCTGCCTACATCGCTGTCAAAAGGTTTTCGATCATAACACTGCGCGCACCTTGTCCTATATCTGCCGTTTATTGGTGTATTCTTTTACAACGTTACATAAAAACATACATGCATATCTTCACGCCGGATTCCTCACGGGGTAGACAGAGAGCGCGGAGCATCAAATACCTCTATCCTTACAGACCTGCCGCGCCTCCTCCACATTCATAACTCTTTTCATACATGTACGCCGGTTTCGGAGACTTATGACTCCCCCATCAGCCAGTATTTGGCCTATTCCATCTAGATAGGTGAGTCTTGGGCTCCCTCGGCACCTACGTCCCTCAATATTCGCATTATATATCTACTTCGTCATTCTTTCATCGCCATTCTCTCAACATATCCGAACGTTACATCACGCCTGTAATCACCGAGGAGGCAGGCAGAGAACTGTTACGTTAAGTATTTCACCAGTTACGTCGACGTCCTACTATGAAAATGGTTTAATAGCAATAATCTGATTGAAATAAAAAAAAAGTAAAATCACTGTTATAATCACCGATGAAGTAAGCAGAGGTGTGCGGTACACTCTCACGCTTCGCTGGATACGTTTCCATCCACTCCGAGCCACTACTAGAAATATTAACTTAGAAAAATTCAATGGTACCAGTCGTCAGACTAAAAATAACATTACCATATAATCATTCTCGTAACGTAGAACTATTCGTAAACTTGAATTAGGCATCTTTAAGAAACCTAGATATATTGACGTTACAAGATCAGATACACGTTTAGATGACATTTTAACATTGGTGATGGGACAACACACTAATGCAACAATGTTGTTCTGTATTGAAAAGCTGATTAAATAATAATATAACAGTGTCCTCCGGTATAGAAATATTTATTTATAATAAAATTAAGCGGTAAGGTCACATCGAGATTGTGGTGGTATGTAATTTATTTGATGGCATCACAACCATCGCGGGTGATTGGTTGTTAAATCACGTTGAATAGATATAAAGTCGTAAAATGAGAAGTAAATGTTAAATACGTTGTTTGTTATCAAGGTTACTTTATTATTTTAAAATTCTGCAACTCTCTGTGTATTTGCTTGCATGAATATAGTATATTTTGAAATGATAAATTGTCGTTTAAAGCCGTGTGCTAGGTATTTATATATTTTGTTTATTTCAATTATGTTTCTTGTGTTCGGGACACCACTCAGTACAGGGGGCCCTTGCCACTTGTTGTAATGAATATGTTTAATCAATAAATACGTTATTTTATTTTATTTTTTTTGTTAAACGATTTCTTTATCACTTAGCTAGAGCCTAAAACTGCTATGGCGTCGTGTGTCTTGAAAGTAGCTTCCGGAATGATAACAAAAGTTTGAATAATAAAGTCCCGGGATTCGTAATTTTTTTTTATAAATTTTTCTTTGAGCATCGAAGAGTAACAAATGTTCGGGTTTATGTTCATAAAGTTTAATATTTCCAGACTTTTGCGGACAGATGTGTGTCAAAAGTGTTTGTATTTAGTGCGCAATGGTGACGATGCGCGGGGCTCTTATTATCGGTGTGACGAAAACACAGTCCAGTCGGGATCAGTGGTGCGTTATGAATTTTGTACAAACCACCCCGCGCCGCGCGTTCGTCGGTGTACGTTTATTTATTCAAGCGGAAGGGGAGAGTCAGTAATTGGCACGTCACAATGGAGATTACGCGGCTTACCGCCGAGTTTTGTGATTCAAATATCGACGGGCCGGTGGGCGACAATAACGGGGCCTGTTATGATAATATTCTGTCATTTCAAACAATAATAATTTGTCAGCAAACTGTTCACATCGAGTGGCGGTTGAAACCTTTATAGTGCTGTTTCATTATAATTTTAATGTACGACGATGGGAGACTCGGTTTTGGAAATTTTAACGTCTTTATGAATTTTTAATTTTTCCTTCCGTCTTTTGAATTTCTATGGGAATACCAAGTCAAGTAGGGGCTTTGCGTTAATCTTATTTGTATTCTTTTGCTCGAATGAGTTTTTATACATCTTCAAGGGAATCAAAGTTTCGTATACATTATTGCTTGGCAAATGAAAATGAACATATTGATTTGTACTCTTAGAACCATGACTTCAGTCTCTGCTTTGTGTCCTATATAATCTATGGTCATCAATAGCGTATGATTATTGGTTATGTAATCCTAAATTAATATCTCAGACTCTGGAGGTAAGTTCCCTAAATGTTAGGAAGGTAGAGGATTATAATTCAGCTACATAATTCTAGGAATAGCCTACTGTTTGTTTCTACTAGGTCAGAGATTAGTATGAGCTGTCAACAGTTCAATGACGCTCGCCGAACGCAGTACTCTGTTAAGAAGTAACACGTTAACGATGTTTTAAATTTGTTAGGAGCATCAATTCGAAGTGTTTTGCATAAACGTAATTGATATTAGGTTCACATACAGATTCCAAGCGATAGACGCACTGTATGAGCTTTATTCCGGAATATTTTATATATTCTAACATGATATACTTTCACAGTTGACTGCCTCGATGTCTGTGTTGCTTGCAAGTGCGACTGCCGATTGAGGGGTACTAGGTTACATTACCGGGTTGGACGTAATTGGATTTTTCTAACTTGCGTTTTCTAGAAATGCCTCGGAGTGTATATTTGTGACCGGTTTGTGGCAATACGCTTAACACCTGTTCCATAGTGGGACGTAAACGTAATAGGTGAAACGTTGGAATGTGCTGTACTCCTATGCCCACCTCTTCGATGATAACAGGCGTGATGTAACATTTATAGATCTATAAATGGGTGCCAAGCGTTAGACATACGGTGTCAATAGTGGAATGATACGCTCTGAACTCAGCAACAGGCGATCCAGCGGCGCATCAATCTTCGCGATCGTCACTGTCGAGCGAGACTCGCCCCCGCGATTAATCACGCCGGAACGTTTTCGATTAGCGCCGTATAACACGGGAAAAAGAAACGTTCCAATTACAGACCATCAGCGCGTTCCATTTGTTTTCCAAATTCCACACACCATTGAAGGGTTAGCGGATATTAACTTGTTGTTTTTTGTTGTTGCTGTTGTTGGGATGCATTTGAAAGTAAATGAATTCTGTGTTGTTGCTTCTGTTGCTTCTGTGCCTTTGTTTTCTAAGGACGAATTACTTGTTGACGCCACTAAATTGAAATGAGTTTTCTGTTTTTGATGCAAAAAAAATTCTTTTCATTAGATATATTTTAAATGTGTGAAAATAAAGCATAATATTAATAATATAACACATTTTTTGTCATTAATTTTTAATATAATTTGTTGCATTTTGATGTTATTAAGCGATATATTCACTGAAGCGACACTGTGAAAGTTCTTTGCCAAGATAAAAGTATTGCGAATTTTGTCGTCCACGATTGCGTCCTTATTGTAATGAGGCGACTTTAAATATAATAGAAGACAACAGGAAGTGTCAAATGGTGTTTTGTTGTCCGTTCACGGCCCAGTTGGTCGCGCTAAGTGCTCCGATGTAATTGTTCGACCAATGCAAATACTTGTGTGTTTGATATACCGGCGCCGTGTTCACGCGCCTTAACACAGCTCGTCCGCGCTCGAAGTGGACCGGACGGACTCGCCGATTTACTTAACGGATTTATCATAGTTAACATGTGACGTCACTGAGCCCCGCTTGTGTGGCTCTAGATCTGATATCAACGGTACTTGTCATTTTTTTGTATTTAGATAAATCTTGGGGTAAATATCCTTCTTGGGATCGTAGATGAATGCGCTTATTAAACGTGTAATTCAAAGAATTATGAATACCTTATTAAAACCTTTGATTAATTTTGTTGGCCTAATTGTCTAATTTCAAGAAGTTTTGTAACGTACGTATCATTTTGTAATGTTGCTTTTTTTGAACTGTCTTTGTTGTATTGTTAGTTTAAATAAATGTATGATTAGCGTTTTTATAACTTCCTCTCACTCACGTTATCGTTGGCAAGGTCTACAAGTTTTGTTCACGGTTCAATTTCATAGCTTAAATAGGATTTAAACAAGGATGACAAATTGTATACAAAACATTAAAATGTCATGATCTTAGGTGTTTTACTTTCAATTATAACAGGGAATGTTGACATTTTTCCAAATTATGTGACTCAATTATGATTATGTGTCTCAAATTATGTGACTCAAAAATGATTATGACTAAATTGTTTCCTTCCGCTATAAACGAAACCTACATATATTTGCAATATGTACCTAGGTAGGTAGGTAGGTACTCGTGAAGTTAATCAAGCGTTCAGTGTTTATCGGGAGACCTTAAGTGACACGGCGTTCAATGTTCACCTTCGTACAAATTGCGTTTAAGTGCCGGATATAGTAATTATTCCAACAGTACGCTCGGTGCATAACATTTGCAGCCCTTGAGGAGTCTAATTTAATTTTCCATTTGCATTTTGTAATTCGAATGAGTTACAAGCATTATAGGACTTTATTTAACTCCTCATATGTTCGGTAACTTGTCCGCCAGCTTCTCTATCATAACATTGGTCACCTGTGTTTTTGCCAGGAACTGTTGCTATAAACGAAATGCTTATTTATCATAACTGCTCGCAATTTACACTTTCGGAAATAAATGATGCTCAATATTAATTTTGATTTCTGTTCGAAATTTTGTAACAAAAAATATGTTAAAGTTTTAACTTCACGCCTGTAATCCCCGAAGAGGGAAGCAGAGGAATACAGAACACTTCCACGTCTCACCGCATACGTTTTTACGTCCCACTATGGAATAGGTGGTGAGCCTATCACCATGCATCGGTAACATATCCAGACTCCGAACCACTACTAGAACTTTAATTTAATTTAGATTTTCTAGAAATTTTTCTAGAAAAATTTCTAAAAGTTCTTTTGTAGTGTTCGACCCGGGAATCGAACCCAGGACTTCCCGATCGGCAGTCGCACTTGTCACCAACACGACCAACGATGCAGTCAAATATGTAATAACAATAAAAAATATGTAATAACAATAGAAAATAATGGGCGCTTAACTTATTCTAAATTATTTATGTATGTTTTGTAAGTGAGCTGGATTTCGGCAGTAATTTACTTCGTAATGTAATGTATTCTATTAATCTTTTATAATAATTATCTTAGAATATTGCGTGATTAAATAAAATGTCTCCTAGAAGCATTTTCGTTTGTAATCAGTAATATTTAACAGAAATATCTTTGTACAATCCACCAACATGTGTTTCAATTTCAAATCAAGCATCATTATTAATAAGCATCTACGGTACAAGCGATACAAAATACATTCCCGCTACAAATACAGAGCTACGATGCTATTGATCGCGCGAGCAATTCCTAAAGAAAACTAGATCAACACCCGAACATCCTCAACTCTCCAGCACGTATCATGTACAACAGGAAGCGCGTTTAATATGCGGTTGTATTTGTATAATTTGCGTGTTAATGTATCCTTTGTTTATATTCAAGTACAGTTAGTTAGCGCGGGTAGGCGAGCGAGCGGGTAATGCAGTTGCCGTGTTTCCCCGCGGACATGCGGGCGCACGTGGCGCCGCCGCACCGTTACCGCTTCCTAGTTGAATATTAATATTGTTGTTGCTTGCGTATGATAATCGTTTATGAGGAGAACGATAACGTTTTACTTTCAACGTCTTTTTGCTATTAGTTATTTGTGTTCTCGGCCAAACATGTTAGGGATCTGACGTGATTATACGAAAGTAGTTATTATCTGTGCCGCCTGACCTGGAATGAATTTTAATCACGTGACAGTACGCCTGATGAGGTAGTGCAGAGAACTGCAGTGCACTCCTATATTTCACCAGTTACCTACTTTTACGTCCCATTATGGAATAGGTGGTGGGCCAATTACAATATACTGGGCATATACTCGGAGTCCGAGCCAATAGCTACTAGAAACTTAAGCAATAATGCTAAGTTAGAAAAATCCAGTAGCACGTTCCATTAACGAGGTGCCGATAAACATATTATGTATAAATACTTATATTTTGATCTAATCGTATTTTCGTCACTTGTCACTACAATTCTAAAAGCTTATTTTATTATGTGGATTATTTTATTGTTAGCGAGGCACTCTACTGTTAAGAAACGGGGCGCCAAAACACTTGATTTATTATTCTCAGTTCAATAACAATTTCGGAAATATACCTTAATCATCGTTTCCTTGTTTCAGTTGTACGAAATCAGCGACGATCCTCAGAGGAAGGAGTTTCTCGACGATCTGTTCTCTTTCATGCAAAAGCGAGGTAAGAATTTAATTATTTCACGCGGAGGCAGTATTAAATCAGTAGACAGCAGTCACAAGTGGCGACTTCCGTCTATTGACATCAGTAACTGGCTCTGAAAATATTTGTAGAAATAAATTAGTCAATTTTTACTAATATAAGTAAAGTACAAGAGATTTTGTTACTCGTAGAGTTAAAGTATATTATGTATAACATTATGTCATAACTGAATTAATGTTACTAATAGCCCTCTTTCCATATTGGTGTGAGTCCATTTAGTATTAGTATCAGTCCTATTCAAAAATCATGGTCACTAGTCATAGTCAAAACAAATCAATTTAAAAAGAATTGCTTGACAAGGCATAAGTATATTATTTATCTGTGACAAAGGCTAATATCGTTGCGTCAAATAAAAATTGGTATTTAAAATTACGAATTTTGCAAATCTTGTACACCTCTAAATATCTTTAGAAGGGTAGATTTTTGCCCAAACACTAATAATAACACAACATAAACCACCAAAAACTTTCCCAACAATAAAACGATTATTAAACATTGATTAATTCCCACTAACGATTGATACTTCCCATAATTTATCATAAGTTTAACCGGCCCATTCACGACCGTCCTTTGAAATGTTGTGATACAGCCAATTTATACGAATCCACCGAACCTCGAATGCTATATTAAATGGCAGGTCTTTAAATAATGGAGATAAGATACGAATCGTATATGGGTTAATATCAGTTGGATGTTAAGACAGACGGTTTTATATTGTGGAGATATCCGATAAGATCGGTGATTGACGTCCGCCTGTGCGCGTGAGCTATGAGCTATTAGACGTAATTAGAACGAACAGTGCCAGGCTAATTCATCTCGGTATGACCTGAACTCGTGTTGCTTACATCGGTCAATAGATATCAAAAATATCGGAAAGTTAGATTTATTCAATAAAAGTCTTTGTGTAGGTAATAGATTATTTTGATTAATAATAGTATTTTATTATCAGTAATTGCACATTAAGTTTAAAATGTCTGTATAATTTTTTGTTTTTGTAGCGGACATAAATTCCACCCCTATGTTATTTTGGTATTAAAATACGTTTTGCCTGAGTCATTTTGTTTCCTTTTATACAAATGGGAAATACAATTCGCAACATTTCCTGTTAATTATTGCATACATTTTGATATTGTAAAACGTAAACGTAAACGTTGCTTCACGCCTATAATTCCCGAAGAGGTAGGCAGAGGAATGCAGACCACTCATACGTTTCACCTGTTACGTTTATGTCCCAATATGGAATAGGTGGTGAGCCTATTGCCACATACCGGGCACACAGACTCCGAACTACTACTAGAAAATCTAAATTAGAAAAATGTAGCAGTGCCCGACCCGGAAATCGAACCCGGGACCTCCCGATCGGCAGTCACTCTTGCAACCAACACGACCAACGAGGCAGTCATATTGTATATGGCAACAATTCACCTTACATTTCATTTTGGGTACGCGTGACTTCTGCAACTGTTGTATGTCTGCAGTACTGTCTGCCACGCTGCCAACTGTATATCGAATGTCTTAAATGTTTTAGAAGTTTAATGATGATGAAGTCACTTAATGGAAATAATCTGAACCGAACGCTTTTGGTAGCAGGGAAATGTTTTTGTAAATTTTTCTAATGGCGTCTCCAGATCAGTCTTATCCAAGAACTGGCTGTTGCCAGCGTGGCTTATTTATAAAGATCGATTGCAATCTACAACAGCGTCCGGTCTATCATTCCTTATAATTTTTTTATTATATGATTCATAAAATTGCTTTGCTAATATAAATCAAGAACCAGGTGTTTAAGCTTAACACTGCGTTTCAAAATGTAACACGGCCACATTAGTCTCTGAATCTTTAGCACTTCACTTCATATTAATTAACGCCGTAGAATTGTTTCATACACAACGAGTGTGGGAATTCGCCATACGAGCGTTATCCATAAAGATAATCATTATATTTTAAATATCATAATAGAAATAATTAAGCAAGAGATCGCTTGATCGCCTCGAGCGCTGGGATCGTGCGCGGGCGCATGATTGATAACTCGAATGCTGTCTCTTTCTAACCTACTAAATCAGATATCTTCTGTCTATGTCTAGCATTAATTGATCTACGTTGTAGATGGCGGCGTGATTGTCGCTAGATAGATCATGTTGATATTGGCCCGCCTTGCTGTTACTCAAATCAATAGTTATTGTTGTAGTGGTCTCGCGAGGTCAGGGCTCATCTTTCATACTCGGCCGGGGCATTAAGGAAAACTGTAGCTATTATCTCATATGGTGGAGACTAACTTTTAAGGATATTTAGCTTTGTCTCATTGACAAATGGATTAGATCTTAGATGTCTACACATAGTAGTTTTATTCATGAAGTCTTATTGCAACATACAGCAGCCTGTAAAATGATATATATGAAAAACGGATAAAAATTGTATTGAACTTTCTATATCATTCTTAATAATGAGTGAGCATTTTCAAACAATGTATTTGGAATATGAAGCCTATCTTAATTTATCAATGAATCTTTGCTGATGTAAAATAGATTTTAAATCAAAGAGATCATAGCATTTTCTAGATTTATAACTATTGTAAAGAAAAATGTTAAATTGTGCGCATAAACTATTCTCACTGCCTCGCACAAGTTGATTGCATTGACAAAAAAAATCATATAAATCATATTTATGTTGTCCAGTAATGGCCACCCTCAGCCACGTTGAGAGTATCGGCGCTCGGGATCGGAACAGCGCCGGCTTATCTCCAACTGAATAAATTATTATTCAATTTATCATTCAGAACGTGGCCAATAAACTTCTGGTTGTTATTACGCGCGGTGCGATAACATTGGAAACTAATCGACATTTTTCCGTTTCGATTCGAATCGGTTTTTAAAGCGAATGTCGAATTTATACCGGTTGTTGATTTCTTACTCGATTTATATGATGAATTTCAGCCGTTGTTTGTATTCCAATGCTTTAAATTGTAACGTACGTAGGAAATATATTCGACATTTGTATTCATTTTCATCATAATTATGCTACGTTTTTAATTTGTTTACATGACTTTGTGCCAACAATCATAATAAAAGTGATGTTACTAAAACAAATAATAAAGCTCGTTTAAATCTCTAGTCGGGTTAGTTACACGCTCATGTCTAAGTTAACATCAAAGTTTAATTATTAGAATTAATTTATTCAAGCGAGGTTAATCCTTCACGCATGCAAACCGCCATCATTTCGTCTGATCTCCTCGTATTAATAATGTTTTATCATTTATTATTGCTCATGAGTAATGAAAGTGGGCCCGCCACGCCCCGCGCCTTCTCCGTACTCTGTCTTCGTCTCAGTTAAAAAGAGAGATTAAAAAATATTACACTTGTTCCATTTCACCTGACATTTCTTTTCACTTTTATTTGTATTGTGTTACGGTTCAAATTAATATAAATCATGCGCCATCGTTGGATGATTTGGCTCTATTTTTTTATTTCAAATCAATCTCCACCGAGAACGTTTAATTTACAGCCAGCGACAAACGATTATGTAAATGCTAATCAAAACGAGGATACCTAGCTTGGTGGGTGTTCGTTAATCGTTTTGTGATTAGGATTAGGATAATCGATTGCGCTGTATCGATTAAATTCGTTCGGGTCCTCCACTGATACATATTTTAATGAGTTTGTTTTTTTCTGTCTTCCATTTTAAATAATTAATACCAATAGATCTATTACTTTACATATTATATTATTCGGTATCAATAGTTTAACCATCATACATTTATCAGTGAGATGCTGAAATATAAATGCAGATTTGTACGCACATTATACGGCATAATTCTACTGAGTGTAGCATTACTCATGCATGAGATCAATATATTTCGCGTTAGATTTTCAAATGCCACATCTTTGTTGAGAGAAAATTTAAAAGCAGTGCGTTACTAATTCTTTCGATAATATCGTTTATAGTTTATGACAAAATGTAAATTATGAGCTAGTAAAAGGTAGGGGTGGACGAGGGTGAGCTGAGGCATGTCGGTGTTGGTGAACATGGACCACGTGACCGCTCGTTAGCAGCTGATTGATCGGCCATCGGCCCACTCGCTCCCGTCACCACGATACAGCGTGATGTTTTATCAACACCTACAATACTTATGTTTTTGATGCGAAACAAAATTTTTATTTGAATTTTTAATTTTTTTTTATTTTTGTAATAGATACCAGTTAATTCTAATAGTTATGTTGTTTTTACTTTTAAACATGTCCCACACATTATACACCCTAATGCTTTATAAGAGCAATTTTTAATTTATTAGCAGAGGTTTCCTGTGCATATAATATTTTAATTTCTTTAGTAAGCCTAATATTATATTCGACAATATCGCGTCTCAATAATTATACTAACTATTAGCGATCACTTTTAAATAAATATTTTCTTGTTTATTTATTCAAATCGATTGTTTATAATTCAACCTGTACATACAGATCTATTGTTTCACTTGTTAATAGCGAGTATGGTATAACTAATAACATCTCATTCGGATTCATTTCCCGTGATTAATTATCTGTTTAATCGATATAAGATGTTGTGCCAACAGCCTTCTCGGGTTTCTGTCTTGTTCGCGCACAATTAAACTTGAACCTTGAACGTTTGTGATACAGCTGGTATTCATTTGACGTCACAACCGATGATAGATTAGATTAAAGAGTTGATCTATCAAATTTTTTTCGTCTCATTGAAGATAGCCTTTGTGGTGGTTTAATTGGTGTCTTAACAGGCCCGTAGTTAATTCGATTTCTGGCCGAGTGGTGCCCCATTTGTTTTTGTCTATCCGCTGTTTAGCTGAGACGAGTGTTAATCTCGAGTTGATTGATTAGACAAAACACTGATATATATGGGCAGGGATCGTATATTAGCTTTCAAATGTGAATTGAATTGAACCTACCTATTTGTAGCCATTGGCTACAAATAGGTGTTAAATGTAACATACCGTAATAATATCTACGTCTGTCGCTGACGTTATTGTGTTAATGGGTATTTGTAATTACACAATAATTGTGAGTGAGTTGCGTTAAATAGATTAAGTGTAGATTTTCTGTTTTGCTCGCCAGGGTTATAATTGCAAATCTTTTCACGGACCTCTGATTTTAAAATGTATGTGTTCTTTAAGGTAACATATAATTTGGTATGGCGGTGAAGAAAAAATATGAGGAAGTTTGTATAGTTTTCAATTCGCCAGTGTTTTGTAAGAGCTTACACGCTCTGCAATTTTTTAAACACATTATTGTCAATCTATATAATAGTAACTTTTTGTTATATAAATAACTTAAGGATTGCTTTATTAAAATTGATGTCATACTCAAGATTACCGAATTTAAACCTTTACTGCGACTAATTGTAGATATGTACCTACTATTTATTAATGTTATACCTAAGCGCCATGTTCCTCGCGGGATAGGCAGAGAGTACCGACTGTAAAATATCCCTCCAAACATTGATCACAATCTTCACATGTAGTATGATCATAATGCAATGTGAGTACTTATCAGACAGAGCGTTAGGATACAACTAAGAACAGTTCATCAATGCCACGGAAGCATCATTTACAATGAGGTGAGGGAAAGTTAATTTGTTACGGCCCATGGCTGCTGCCCTTTATTGAAGTTCACGCATATAATTGTCATTGTCGCAGCCGCCTCGAAATAACTGTGAATTGATGATGGGCACTGGGGCGAAGATTAATGGTACATCGGCCGTGCGTGCCAATATTTATAAATTCAGAATGTCTATTTGTTTTGTCTCATAGCATGAGAGGGTTCAGGCCATAGTCCGCCACGCTGGCCAAGTGCGGGTGTGCAGTCTTCACGCGCCTTAGAGAAACATTTAATTGTACTTTAAACGTTCCAATATTAGCGTAAACAATTGTTCGATGAGGATGATGAGTCGGTTAGGGGTTAAACAGAGAACATATTTCTATTCTTACATACCTGACGTTCTAAAACAAAAAGGTTACACTGTTTATTGTGTCATTAACATGCTATTAAAACATTAGCGTAATGTAAACGGTCCTAAATCACAGAGCAAAAGTCTAACGCACGGACAATGTTGCAGATGCTACGTTACGTTGTAGTTATAAATCGCCGGGCACGCGTCAGTAGACACTACCAAACGACGTTGTGACGGTCATCTCGCGCCAATAACGCCCTGAATAACGCTAGTCATGCGAGCCGACCCGCCCGCGCCGCGGCGCACAGTACGAGAGACTGGCGATTTTATTATTATTCGTAGGATAAATAAGGCTCATGACCAGTGTGGGAAACTAAGGGTCTTTACATTTTGTAGCGACCTATGTCAAATAGTTGAACAACAGTGGATAAAAGGTGTGATGATTATAATAGTTAGCATCATTGGCCTGTCTCAGTCCACTATTTGACTTAGGCCTCTCCTGAGTAGTTTTAGTCCAAAGTCACCACACTGAGCATGCGGGCTGGGGACCGCATGTTATGATGATAATAATAAAAAATCTTATACATTTCTTTCTCTAAATGACAATTAGTTATACTGTTAGTCTTTGATTATTTAATAACGTAACTTACGTAACTTCACGCCAATAATCACCGAAGAGGGAGGCAGAGGAATGCAGAACACTCCTAATTATTTAATATCACTCGATAATAAAGAAGTTATTTCTAACATATTTATCTGAATATAAAATGAAGAGACATTTCAACTATGTTAATGATCATGATTAATTTAGTAAGAATTTATTTTTCGTACATTTCAAAAGTCGCCGGTCGCCTGTGATAAGTAGTGCTACAACAGAAGCAAGCGTAGTCTATCGATGTTTGCGTACAATGTATGAATGAGTCTGGAAGAAAAGTCACCGATCATTCAGCGGTGAACGGGTTTAATATAAATTTGTACTATTGTGTGTTAAACTCCTTTGTATTAAAACGTAGTGAGCATGTTTTTTGACGTTTTTGTAATTCGATTGAATTTTTTTTACAATTGACAAAAATATAAGTGCTAAAATATAATGGAACAAAACTTATCCAGGCCCTATGAGGTATTAGAAATTTAATACAAACGTATGTTATGGTATTTTATCGAGTTAAATAATAAGTATTTATTTTGATAAAGTCACGTACAGATATTTCCACGCTTCGTGTGTTCGCAACAAATATTTGCGATCTGATTTACATACCTACATGTCTCTTAGTCATATGAGTAGTAATCCAGACGCGGCGCCTATTAAACTGTTTGTTTAGTCGCCAATCACATTCACAATCGATTAAAGTCTCTTGAATTAATTATAAAAACCTTGCATACTATTCTTGTTCAAGCGCATATAAGGGCGGCTACACATTGTACTGTACCGCGCGAAGTGTGTACAAATTAATGAATACAATTTTATACATAAAATTAAAATTTTACAATACAAGGATGTATTTAGTATTTGTCACGCTACTTTTATAGTTTTCTTCGAGACTCTATATAAGTATTTAAACGATTCGTGTTAGGTTAAAGACAAACTTATTGATTTTTTTAATGAAAATCGAATGTATTATATTTTTATTTTTAAAGATCGCCATCATTAAATATATGAAATGTATTGTGTACATATGAGGTGGGTTAACGCAATACACCGCGATACGGTCCGTTGCGGTGTGACGACTCCCCGAGATAATAGAGAAACGTTTAACTCATTTCAACGAATTCCTAAAAGATTATGATCGATTATTTTCGTCGTGTTTGTGGTGTTTTTAAAAAAGAAATGCCGGAGACATTTTGTCGTCGCGCTCTCAGCGTGGCGGGATCAAACGCGGGACGCAGCTGCTGTTCTTATACAAATAAAAGTGGAATTAATCAACGTAGGTCTCGCGATGAGAATTCTTATATCAGATTATACGGATTTAGATCCTAACTAAATTGTACCGCGCACACACGGGTGTTTTGTGAGATCGTTTCGTAACACTTAAAGAATTTTCAGATTGTTCTAAATGTAATACCTACACTCAACTTCAGTTTCAGTATAGAAAACGGTTAAAATAAGTGACCTTCATGGATTCTTTTAAATGAAATAAATACATTTGAATATGAAATTTGTATAAGGTACATTGAATTTTCACTTAATATACCTATGTAATTTTTTTTACGTTTCAAAGCGTCTTAACATTAATACTCTTTTACATTGAAACAACGAGGTGGTCACACGCTTAATTAAACGATCAATTTCATTGAAGCATGTTCAATATAAAGAAATTACAAATTAATTAACGTGTATATTTAGTTTTTATGGTAAAAACCTAAATCGGACATCGTAAAACTCATCATAAACATACGAACTTGTTATCGTGTAGAACTTTGAGAATCAACGCTATCACAATGTGATGTGTTTAACAACGTCATTATCAAGTTTTAATAATAATATTCTGAGATGAAACCCGATAACAGCTCAATGGTTTCGTTTCAGAATATTATTTATATTTAATAAACTTACAGTAAAAATTTTTAATGAATAAACTTATGAATACGAATAATATAATTGATACTTAAATAACCTTATGATGAATATGTTAACAACTTTTATCGTTCAACTATTATCTGGTATCATTTCAAAACATTATTCGCATTCATTTAAATTGAATCGCCATTTCTGTACGCTTGTATTATATGGGAACTAGAACTGAATATTTGTATTGCATACTTACTAATGTAATCAGTGCTTTTTAGTTAGTGAGCGTTTATGTAGACATGCGAAGGTTGATAAGGTAAGCTTATATAGACAAGCCCCTTGCTAGGCCCCAATAACATCTGGTCTACATACTAGTTTACTGCATTTGTATTCTTTAATAGGTAAAATACTATGGCACGATTTCTTTATTTGTATACCTATTATAATTTTTGCACCGACATTTATGGCGCCACTGTTAGTTTGTATAAACTTCTTTTATTTGGAAAAATGGCATAAAAACGGCTAATATGAGTGTGTTAAAGGAACATCTGAGATAGTATGTACTTTTAAGTAGAACATGCTTTAACTTAACGTCAACGTTTCGAATTTTTATTGTTGTGAGTCATTAAGTATAACAGAAAGACTAATTCTTCCCCGCGGTTTTTAGTTCAATATAAAAACCTACTTCGTCTTAGACAGGAGTTGGTTTGGTTACAAATCAACATCTTCGTTATCATTAATATTACCAGCAACACCTTTTCAACGTCATCACCAACATTCATCAACCATTTTCTCGTACATTTGTTGAACACGGACCTTCCGTGACGGCGTGGGTTGCTGATAATTTTCCCCAATGTAACTAAATCAAATCCTCTCACCCATATTCATGACTCTACTAATATCTACATATATTTTTTATCGTGACTTAAACGTTTATTCTTTTGTTTTCCGCTCTCAATAAAAGACGTTTTATTACCGTTCATCCCGAATCTCTTTGATCCGACGCGATGTTATACAATACTGTAGATGTTTCATTATGATATATGACTAATTATCAAGTCGGATAACGTCGTTCAAGAATTTTTTTCGTAACGTTAATATATCGTTGTTGTACTTTTTTATCGTTAATAAATCGTCGTATACTTTTTTAAAGCACCGAAATGTCTAAACATTGTTATGAAGTCGTTTCGGCGCTAAATAAATTCCATTATGTAATTTTTTGTCCACATCAAGATATTAGTAGAATTCGCCCCAAGGTAAGATGAAATACTTAAGCAAATGTGAAAGATAAATTTTTTATATAACAAGTTAATATGCATCGATTTGAATCAAAGTTGACTTTTACCTAAATTGATGAAATCGTAAGGAAATAGGTGTACCCTAAGACTTTTCTGGAATGTTCTCTGAGGCGATCGAGGACTATATAAACTATCTTTCCACCTATCGGGTAGACCTTGACTTTTCTTATTCTGTGAGGTTTAGTATTGAAATGACGACAAAATTGATTATTACGATAATTGATATTTTTTTGTATCCAAAAATGAACCCATTAAAGATAAGTATTACATATAATATTAAGAAACACCGGTATATTAAGAATAAACTGTTTTGCGCATCACTGTGTTTATGACTGATGACAATTTGAAGTACAATTTTAAATCCGTAGCATATGTGTTATTTCACACGTCTGCGTCACATTACTGGCAGTTATGTGTTTTTATAAGCAAATGGATTTGCTTATCAAATCAATTACTTTAAAATAAACACAGGTGAAATAATAAATCTACTCAAACACACACAAGTTTTATTTATTTATTGAATGCTACCTACTCTGAGTTTTACTTAATTGGATTTTCTTACTCCGAATTTTCCTTAATTTAATTTTACCTACTCACAAGAAATTGTGGTTTAAATCTCTTTTGTTTCCATACATTTGACCGGCCGATATTTAATGAACTGGTTCCTCTTAATGTTTTATTAAAGCATTATGATGCTAATGCATATTGTTTTATACTCTACATTGGTATGTGATCTGTTGCATTGCGGACGGGAAACGAGGAGCGAATACATCTGTTTTTGGAGTGATGGATGTCGTAACACTCTCCTATACTTTCTTTAAATTGTGAAGTCAGTGCTCTTGTGTTGTATTAATTTGTCTGTTGGAAATATTATGTTTGTAAAAGTCATACGACTGACATCATAAGACCGTCAATACAGTTTACATATAAAATAATTGTACGATTATCATCAAGTCCTGTATCGTTTCACTGCTGGTTAGTGGAACGCTTTCCAATTGTAAAAGGTAATAAGTAATAATAATAAATATAGTAAAACATTCTGTATATTATTTTAATCTGAAATAGAACTTCTTGTTATTACCAAGTGACCTGGAGCCGTGAAACGTCTTGTTATGTAAGTAGCTCACGCCTTTTGAACCGATAAACCCATTGTTGTGTAACTGCGGATGTTCGTTCAGTGAAATGCCTTTACAATCAAATTCTACATAAGATTCTAACACAAAATTAATCTGTAACGTATCTTCCCATATTTTCCAATGACATTAAGTAATAAGAACTTAGCAACGTTTTTCAATCAATCAACTAGGTATTCCTATTTTGTTTTTCGTAAAGCGGTCTATTTTTTGTTGCTGCTAAATTGTGTGCTGATATACTTACTGTGAACCAAGGTTGTAATTAGCATTGAAAGTTTTCCGAACAAAGTAAAATAAAATAGCTCACCCGCGCGCAGTGCGACAGGTAACTAAACAACATCTCGGACGCCTTTCGCAATTTATTCGCGTTTTAAACTCGCTGAAGTTGTTTTTTGCATATTTTTAATGTTCATTAATAAAAGTCAACACGCACGATGTTTAAACTCGACTTAACATTTGAGGTTACGGATACGTTGGTGGGATGTGTTTCATTCTATACGATTTAGTATCAATTTAATTAATTATAATTTTATAGCTATTGTATTTTGTTATTAGATACCTATTAAACTAAAATATATCTTTTTAAATTGCTACAATATGTAGGTATATTAAGTGGTTAGGGATGATACTTCAATTGCAATCGAGAGAATAATATATCGCACTACATGAAGTATCTCTATTGTTATAAATACAAATATATGCTTTTATGGGTTAATCAGATAAAACTGTTGTTGGATTGTTTGATAAAAACCAATTATGACCATCCCTTATACCCATCCGAGTGCTTGGTCATTCCCTTAAACGCTTCCGAAAAATAGCCAAAAGTCGCCATCTAGTCAAGACTTAACAACGTCTAATGATAATTTTTAAATTGGTTCACGACCTGCAACAGCGCCAGGTGTACGAATGTTGCTCTAATATCAAATGTCTGAACAGCTATTTCGGCTAGATAAAATCAGCAAATAACTGTCTCCGGATTAAACAAATTCACACACAAAACGTTGCGTGTTAGTTGTCAAGATTGTCGCTGAACATAATTTATCGATGGTGCAATTGAAACTCACGACTTTAATTTTTGTTTCTCTCCTACACATTAAATGTTTTTAAATTTTAATACCACATTTATTATTTAAATGAAAAATGATATTAACCATGAAGTGTTGGCTTCAGTGATGTCCATTTAAAAGATGAAAGGAGATTGGATAAAGTGGTCGTTGTTACGAAAATAAATATTACATGTGAGTAATACATATTGTTGAGTGTTGAATTCATTATGCATAATTTTGCGCATGATCTAGCAGAGTACATGAAATGTAATGTAAATGAAGTCATGATGATTGGATAGTTTAATGTGTAACCAGCTTAAGAGCTTGTACCGATTTGTAGTAACCACCTTAAAAACGTTTAATAAGAGTATAAATAAAAAAAGTATGCGGTGAGACGTGGGAGTGTTCTGCATTCCTCTGCCTACCTCTTCGGGGATAACAGGCGTGAGGTTAAAAAAAAAATTGATAGAGTTATCAAAATAAATTTCCTTACCTACTTTAATGTATTCGCAAACAAAGCTCTGGGAAAAAAAACACGACGGTCGTGAAAAATCAGGAAGTAGCAATGGGGTGTGAGATATATCGCGTTTGTTATTTCCAACATTTTGTATGAACGGATTCGCGGATTTTAGTTTTTTTGGTTTGTATGAATGTTTGTCAGTAAAATATAGATATCTATCTTTTATCTATTATCCTAACTTGGCAATAGGTGGTACTATTCCGTGGTTGGTTGTACATGTAATTGGAGAAATATGGGATTGTACTACACTTCGCAGTCTACCTTTTGGAAACATGCAGACTTGATGTTATGTTACGTTATTATCTTAATCACTTCATGTTTTATATGCATTATTATTTATTGAAATACAATTATTTTATTTGTATCCCAATAAAAACCTTTTGTATATGAAAAAAATGTTTCGTCCTAAATTTTAGGATTAGGCGATGGGGCTTCGGTTTTTGAATACTTAATTTGTTTAACGGAATTCAGTCATTATATTGTTTTCACGGTGTGAATTAAGTCTAAGAAAGTTTTAACCTTCTTAGAGAAATCTTAGAGAAACCATCGGAAAATATTAGATATATATTTCAAAATTATTTCTTCCTTTTAGATTTCGCTCTTATTACCCTAGGTAACAAGAAAGTTAAATTATACGTCCATAAACAAAATAAACAACAGTTACTTCGGCGTTGACAATTAAATGTAGGTAGTTTCACGTCTTAGTAAATTGTAATTTCAATAGCGAAGTAATAAACCGGGCATTTGTTTCCACGAAGCGTTGTAATAAAAAAAGTTACTCAGCCTGAGGGGGGAGAGGCGGCCGCCATCGAGAGCATTATAATGCTAAAACATGGCCCGACCGTTCTTTCTTGCCAGTTTGTATGAGGCTATTGTTGTCCATCTGTCCATCCGCATCAAATACGCCCATAAATCATATTCGTCGTAAATTCGATACGAGTTACAATGAAATATCTGTTCTTATTTGAATATACGATATTCGTGTGTGACACTTCTTTTTTTCAAGCGATAAATGGCCCGCGCTCAACGAACTTTTGACTTTCGTAACTAATTCGAGGATACCCTGGCCCATAGAATACGAACCGACCTAATAATTATCGATTCTTAGTTTACAATGTGTGCAGCTTTTGTGTGGAAACGCTAAGAATGGGTTGTTACAACACGGACCACCACTGTTACCGAATTAGCAAAAATAAGGGGCTTTTCTCTTGGTAAGTAATTATGGCATATTATATAGTTGAATCACAAATTGCTTCTTAGCTATTGTTGCGTTCGGCCCCACACGTCAAGTTCTGTTTACGCGACAAGCACGTACGTTTTACTTTGTCGCGCGAAACATCTGCCACGTGTTAATGTCACCGCATAGAACTGTATTACACGAATATAGAAACTATATTTCCATATCAAAGCGCTGATTGTAAATTGGCGGGCGACAGTCGCGCAGCTAATTTTAAAGTAACACGCTGAAGGAAATTTTATTAGGGCTTTATTAAGAACATACATTGTCAGGACTTGCGACATCTATTAAAGTATTTGTACGAAGTTGGAACGTAAAAGATTAAAGCTTCATAGCAAAACTAAGTATTGAAGGATTCTAAGAATTATTGTTATTACGTGATTCCATGAAAAACTTCAAGGGTTTTAATAGAAACAGCGTCAATGTAGCTATTCTCTACGGAAAGTATTGTAATTAATATGTCAAAATAGGTCTGGATGCCAAGAACAAAAATATATTAATTCTCTAGAATATCAAGCCAAGAAACCCTTGGTTTCAGAATGTAAAGCAAAGTTAAGCTATAGTAAGGCACTGCAGAGCAAAAAATCAGAATACTTGTAGATGAAGGATAGAAATTAGAAATCTTAATCATCGTGCAATATGTTTTCGAGGAAGCAGCCAAAGTACTAGTGAATATAAAACAAACAGAAAAAGAAATGTTCAAAACCGTATCACCAACAACTTCATCGAGGAGGTCGGGTGAAAACGACCAATTTGTTATCTAACAGAAACAAATACGTGACCACCAGCACCATTCAACACGAGATCGATATTCAAAAAATCAATTCTATATAAACAATAATAGAGTCGAAATCAACATATCGTGAATGTGTTTGAATAAAAAAGCGATAAGTCCTTTTGTAATCTTTCTGACGCCAAGGAGGCTTACTCCAAGTTAATTGCCTTGAAATGTCTTTTTTTCGTCGGGTAAACGTTTTATTATTGTATTTTGTCTACCTGTATTGGTCGGAGACAGTACTGAACCACCGATAGACGGTAAAAAAAATTCATATTCCGCTGTACTGACTCATTGTACAGTTATGCCATTTATAACCATGGCATTTCATCGAACCGAACTGTTTGTTTAGACTCTATCGATAGCACAATTTACTTTTGTTCTATTATATCTAATATCTAATCATTCTGTTGTTAGCAATACACTGCAACACATAGTGATAAATCGATCAGATTTATTAGAAATTTGTGTCGAGCCTTAAAATTCCTGAGATATCAATTTGTATAACGTACAAGGTAGTACATTAGTAGAACATACGTACATTAGTAGAACTTTAGAACCTTTATGATTAATAGCAACACTGCAGGTGGCCACAATTACGTAGTTTTGCACATAATGTGACATAATAGGAGGATGCAGTTTTTGTAAACGTATGTCTTATAACAACAACTATAGTAAACCATTTTACAGCTAATTACGTATTTATGTCATATTTTAGCGCTATGATAGTACGGTGTAAACAGCTTTTGAAAATATAGCAGGAACTCCAAGAAATAGGACTCGGTAATACATGGTTGCGTTATTAAGAAGGAACACAACAAACAAAGGAATGTTCTGGATTTGTCAACACTCGTTCCCGTCGACCACGAGGCAATGAAAAACAAATAGTCGAACAAGTGATACGCAACAATGTACCCGACTCAAATGACCTTAAGAAAAATTGAAATAATGAACATTTATATTGTTATGCTTGCATTTGCCATATACCGCTCAGTTTTGTATTCTTTCCGTACTGATTAAATGTAACAATACAGTTAAGTACAAGTGCCATTCTAGTGAATATTTTTGATGTGCATAATTCCCTAATATTTTTTAAATTTTTATATTGAGATTAATTTCTTCCTGTTACATTCCTAAAACATAAACTTAAAAATTCTATTCTTCTTGGTTTAATACTCACTTGATAATAAAAAAAAACCGGGAAACCGACCATTTTTGGTCGGAATAGAACAGAGAGCTCCTGTTTTGATAATTACGAGACATGCTATACCTCCGTCATTTCTTACCAGCACGCACCAGTATCAAGTTGAGCAGTGTTTATGTTTCAGACTTTGCTTTTTTGATTCTGTTATTGCCGAGTTCCCAATTCTCAAGTTATTCAGATTTGACATATGAAAATTAATCGCTAGATTTATCAAAGCCAAACAGTGATAAAAAGGGGTACATTATTATTTGTCATCAACAACATATTCCTTTTGTTTTTTTTCACTCACAACTTTCTGCAAGACATTTGTTTAGAGGTTGCAAAAAAATCGCGCCAATTTGCCGGGAAACTGTTCGCTCGCCGGCATCAATTTGCTGGCCCCGCAGAGCCGGAGTGGGGGCTAATTTTCGTCGTTTCTCCGTACGTTTTCGCGTTGCGGCGCTGCTCCACGTAGATATTGATCGTGATCGCCGTGCAATTTGCTCCGCCGCTAGACGGCGGTTCGCGGAAGCGGCGCGGCACCGTCACGCGCCTCCCGCGCACCGTTGCTGTGTAATTTATTGCTTATTTCGAGGTAATTGCACCCTTGCCGCCCCCCGCTAAATGTTTCTAC
>DWEJ01000002.1:0-30537 GCA_018245835.1 Mysoria sejanus stolli | reverse complement strand
GGAGGCGCGGCAGGTCTGTAAGGATAGAGATATTTGGCACTCCGTGCTCTCTGCCTACCCCGTGAGGGACATGGCGTAAAGATATGTATGTATGTATGTATGTATTTTTATACATATTTATGTATAAAAATGTTTATTAAATAATATAATTGGTATGTTATATTATTGTTCTTGTAACGTGCGTGAGAGGAATAAAAGTGTGTTCCGCGCCTAAGGGTATACACCGTCATAAGTTTCGTTTTTTGATTGCTGATAAACAGATTGTATACTTTAATACTTAGTAGTTATGTAATACTTAATATAAAAATAAAATTGAGATGAGCATCGATGATAATTTACGCGATTATTTTTATAATAATTCTATTACAAATTCCATAATTCCCTGTGCAACTTTTTATATGAAATTTACACTGCAGAAACTGTAATATAAAGCTAGTATCACATATATAAATGATCATATAATCCAAGAAACTTACCAACAGTTCGTACGACCCGATTAGTTCGTTCGTAATACATATCGGAAACCACAAAACTTGGTAACACAAGCTGTCCTTTCATTGACGTTTCTACACAGAACGAATGTATTGGTTGACATGACATGTATACGCAGATACTATGCGACTTGACAACCAATCATCACTTAGTGCACCTACAACTTAATAACGTGCATTGATCTCCCTCGTACTATAGAAACGCGTATTATATTTGCTTTGAATCAAAAAATACACTGCCAAGTATATATGGTGATAGTCTGGTATATACAAATGCATACAAAAACCATTTGAATGAACCATACAAATAATTTCGCTTTTAAACGAACTTATTAGGACGACAGGAGGGTGTTACACACTCTGTTAAATTACGAATACTCTCGAATTCACGTTCCATCAAATATTGTGAATAGTTTGACTTGGACAAGTATGTGCTAGTGCATATAACACAGAAGTGCAAGGGCCTCAAACGTTGAACGGGAAACATAAACGATGGTAGCCGTAGGCGGGATGTAGTTCCGCAAAAACATTACCGCGTCTCGTGAAGAGTCATACACACACTACTTATTTAGCAAAATACTCGGTAGCGGTACTCCGCGCCCAGGGCGCTCACGGCGACCTCTCTGTCGGTTCACACGGTGTATGGCCAGATATATGAGTACGAAACTCAAAAACATAATACTACAATCCAATTATTTGTATAGGGAACCTAAGACACAATTTTATTCATTCGATTGCACCGCCAAGTTACCCGTATTAAGAAAATTTACGCTTTACGCGTAGAAGTTACGCTTCAAATTAAATAGTTCGCCTTGATTCCGTTACCAGGCTAATTTGGTTAAACATTACCAACGTGGTTATGTACTGTTATATAGTTTACTAGTGGACATGTGCCTTTGCTCAGAATGAGAATGCTTTAAGCCATAGCTATAAGCGTTTTAACAGAAAAAATTGTTTATATTGTCCATATGAATTTACATAACACAATACGGTTATTAAATAATGTAATCATAATAACCTTAGTACATTCTACAGATAAAGTTTCTCAATTACGTTTCTTTGAATTAACATTGAGAAAATTTTTAAGTTTAAGGATAAGTTTAAGGATTTATGTCGCTAATTTTATGTACCTACATCAGAAGAACATCCATGGCCGCACACCAGTAATGGGACATTAAATCGTCAAAATAACATAAGCAATTAACGTCCAACACGATAATGTTTATTTGTAAAAATAACAAAATCCGATTCACTATAGCCCCCATAAATAACAAGGCAATTTGGTACTTGCCTAAGAGCCTTATCAATGTAAAAATTTGAGCACCGCGTAACATTATTATTATTATCACCGATGCAGTTGTATAAACGTCAATTAAAGTGTTTTCGATAAATATATTCATACAAATATTCAAGACTTTATTTATTTGTTCAGACTACTACAGACAGACTAGAAACACTCATTAGACAAGGATAACGTCAAACAGTGCATCGCTTTATAATTAATCTAGATTTCAGGTAACTTTGTATGTCAAGCTATCAAACACATACCTAGTGTTTTTACATTTTAAAAACCTTAGTTATCACAATGTTATAACACCTAAGGGCAACGATGATTACCATAATATCTTTCGACCTCTGGCTCACTATCCGACTGCAACCTATTATCGGAAGGTTAAGCGTTGTACACATTGTTGTGTGCTATAAACTGCAAATTATGGCACAGTCACGTGTGGCCGGGCTACCGTCCGTTCGCACAGTTTCGGAAGCATTAGGGCCCATTAAGCCCCGTTAACACACGGCACATCACGAGCGCACGACTCGCGCGTGAGCGATCTATCGACGATCTTGGTAGCGCGATCGCGGACTTGCTGGCTTTTCACACGGCCAGCGACACCCTACATGGCTGAAGTCTCTATATGACACAAATGAAATTTTTTTCAATAAGTGTAAAGGTTGTTAGAAAGTTAGACAATACACAAGTTAGAAAATATTCAAATTAGCTAATGCAACCGATTTAAAGAAATTATCAAGCGTTCGCGTACTTTCAGAAGCATTAAGGTCTATTAGACTCCGTTACCATACAACACATTACAGAAGCACGACTCCCGAGTGAGGGAATGTTGTCGATCTCAGTAGCACGCGATCATAGAACCTGGTAGCTTTTTGAACCCGCAACATTACTACTACAGTTTCGTACAATAGGAGAAAAGTTTTTTACTTCGTAATTTCAAATAATATTATTTAGGCTCCTACCTAGTTATTTTTAAATTTACGGATTAGGCCATGCCAATAAAAATAAATGTATGTTTAAATAATAATGTATCAACATTTAATAAATATTATAACAATGACAAAAATTAAAATACCTGCCACTTGTATTTTAGTACCAAAAAAATATTTTCACCGCTAACCGAGTAACAACGAAGCATCCTCATTTATTTTTATAGCGGTTTAGTTCAGTCTAAACGGGAAAAACATTAAAGACGGACAAATATGGAACATTTTATGCTCACGATGCCGTGATTCGCCAGCCCCCTTTGTCAACCCGCGCCTCCGTGAACCGTAGAAAGTCGAACGCACCGGCACAGTTTGAACACAAACAGGAGATTTGCGTGGGGTCACAAAGTCGCAACCCTGTCAATTCGTCGACTACCAACACATTGTATGTTAATTACCGGCGCGACAGCCGGTGGAATGTCGCGGCGACACTCATAGCATGTGTACACGACTTTATGCATGAGTTTAATGAACTCATAATTTGAACCCATACTGACAACTTACATTAGGCTTGCAAGGTTTTACGATGCTTTTTTTACATTGGTCAATAATCGAGGTTGCGTGTAGTAATAAATTGCAAGATCTAAACGCTTTATGGTATTGATAAGATTACAAACAAACACCAGTTTTAATTGCCCGGATCATTTACGTTTACTGCTCAATCGCTCAATGTCGAACAGATGTCACCTTAATTGCATACATTAATGTGTATACCACCACCACACTTACAATGTTTGCAAAGTTATTATCGAAAATGACGAATATTTATAAGTTATTGCCAAAAATTTTATGCTTTTACATTATTTTACCCAAAATAATTTATTGAATCATTCATAACTCTTCTAATATAAAAAATATATACCAAAATATTTAAAATATTCTATAAATTACGCGGCACTAATCTTTTTATACGTCAAGAAAACTGCTTAGAAACCGTTAAGGTCGAAAGAACCGTAAGATTAGGACTACAATATCGTATACACCGTCGGCTGCGGTTTCGCGACATGAGACCCTGTAACAGTAGTAGCTGATGATTAAGAGCCTCAGAATGGGACACCTCAGTGCCTTTCTGATAGCCAAGACCCTAATATAAAACGTCTTGCCCCGCCACGGCCTTGTCAGCAAAACCGCATAAAGTAGGTCGCTAGGAAATTTGTATGCTGTAATCCACACGACTCCTCTACGCCTTAGTATTATTGTGTTACTCGGATTTTCTATAGGTAGAACAACATACAGACATAATCTAAACATTAAATATGTTTAGATTATACGACAGATATACTTAGTTTTCGTCCATAAATACAATTCATGAACAAAGTCAAGTTTAACATTCTATCATTTAGATTTTCATTGGTAAAATTTTCATCTATCATTTTTTTGATATATCATTTTTACATTTGCCAATGTTAATTTTACGAATTACAATCTTTATATGCATTTAAATGTTTCTATCCATTACAATCGTTCCATACATTATAATCTTATAACTATACATAAGGTACGATTTTTCTATGCGTTAGAATCTTTCAACATGAAAATTTGATTGCTGCATTTCCGCATCTAATTTCATAAAAAAAAGTCCGTGCGAAATGTGAAATTATTCACGTATTATATACGTAGATTAAATTAAAGTCTTTTTTATTTACAATATCTTATAAATGTTCTTCGTCATAAATGTTGTTCTTATATGTAATGTATCTATAATAAATATTATGATAGCGTTCTTCTGTGGTTCTACTTTAATGGTTTACTGACATAAAAGTATTTGGCTGGCAGGGTCCTACCCAGGAAGAAATCTTGAATGACCTTATAATAGTTATATTAGTTCTAAATCAACTAGATTTCCATTTCGAATTATTTTTATAAATAATAACTAAATTTATTTAAAACGTAACTAACATTTTAGGCATGCAGAGGAATTCAGAACACTCCCACGGTTCACCAGTTACGTTTACGTCTCACTATGGAATAGGTGGTGAGCCTATTGCCATGCATCGGTCACATATCCAGACTCCGATGCACTACTAAAAATCAAAATTAGAAAATTTTGTAGTGTTCGTCTCGGAAATCGAACCCGGGACCTCCCGATCGGCAGTCGCACTGACAACCAACACGACCAACGCAAATAACAACTAACTTATTATTTATATAACGTATACATTATATTATTTTTATATGATTTTCATTACGAGTTTTATTTTAGTTCATTATGAGTAGTATTTTATCACAAGTTTATATAACCAGGATGGGTCATTTTAAATGCTTTACGATCTTGCCTCATATTTAGTGACAATTACTCTCTATCAATGTTTCCTGTTTTTGTAATAACAGTTCGAGCCCGCAGAATGGGCCCTAGGTATATGTGGCGCGACCTTTATAGACGCTTTTCCCGCAATAAATAAAAACACTGCACTGGATATCACGACCGGCGTGTACAGCAAGCGGTATCATGTACCTAATTTATAATAGTAACCGATAGAATATCTGCTACGTTTTTACTTTTGAAGGACGCATTTTATAATGCGTGTGTTTTACAAGATATAGGTATATTGTTTTGTATTTTATTCCACATTGCAGTTGTAATGTTAACTTAATACTACCGGTTGAACGCGGTAGTACTTCCTCAGTATACTCTCTCACATTCTACCTACCCCTGCAGGATAACTTTTGTTTGATGTTATATTAAGCTACGTAAATTATAGTTAATCGATGTAAGTACTATATTAGAAAAATATTGTCAGGTTAAATTTATTGGCAATTTACTATGAAACAAACATTAAGAACAAATCATTATAAATTAAAATTACGGCAGCGTTTTTATTCCTTACACATATAAGTAAGTAAGATCTTAGTTATTTATATATTAGTCAGATGGCACATGGCATATTTTAATAGAAATGTACACCGTCATACATGTTACGTGCACACCATAAACCTGTTATGTCTGCCTACCACATTGAACACAATGGGAAATTATCATAATTAACACAGAAAAATTGCAACGATTTGAGTTTGAATCTAAATTATTTCACTATTGAACACAATCCTCCTTGTGGTACAAAAATACTTGAGCTAACTTCTAATTCTGAAGCATTCGTGTGATTGCTCAATATATCCTTTTTTACAATTTCCTACTGAACACCCAGTTATATACCGTTTTATCATTAAAATAAACGTCATACATGAACAAATACATAATGAATTATTTATGTGATCATATCTTGACTTACTTTCTTTGCTTAACTATAACAAATGTTAAGCTACAGTTAGCTTGACTTTTGAAGTAACCATTTATACAAAAGTATAACGCGGTAAGAAGAAGTAAGAATATAGAAATATGTATTAATACTTAATTAACCAATGCCAATAATAACAATCCATTAATTAACAATAAAATAATATAATTCAATTGTAACGACTAGTATGTAAACTTGTAACTATAAATTAGTTAATTATATCCTCTAAACTGTAGGTGTTCTAGAAAATTTAACTATACTTATTAATGAAAAACAAAAACGTTACTGTATTAAAATTAAAGTGGACATAGGTCCAGACCAATACAACACAGTATTTATTATAAAAAAATCTCAATAATTAGGTGCGCAGTAAATACATATTACATATTTATAATGTTCACATTGCTAGGGCATCTTTTAACATAAAGACTAAAGACGTTGTCGAAAATATAATGGAGAAGGCACTGACCTGTGTTGACGCAGATTGTCCTGCCGCTTGAAGCTCTTCCCGCAGACTTCGCAGCTGAACGAGAGCTCGGGGCTCTTGTGTGTGCGCTCGTGGATCATCAAGTTGTACGACTTGGTGAACCGACGTTGGCAGTACTTGCACACAAACTCGCACTTGGGGCGCAGTTTACGCCTAAAATCCCGGGTGTGGTCCTCGTCGATTTGCATCACGGCGAACATTTTGTCTGGTCTATGGTGCTTGCGCGACGGGCGGGGCTTCGGAGCCTGTACAACAGTGATAACTTATCAGTACAGTATCTACACAGCAATATGATTTATGTCATGAGGGTATAAGGCGCAAATTGGAATGATATCTAAAAGATAACGTAATGCGTGTTTGTCTTAGCTATACGATACATACGGTTGTATGAAACGACGAGGGTATGTGCGTTTTTTGTTTTACCATCGAGTTTAGAAAAAAATTGCCGTAACATTTTAATTAAAATTATGTTTTAATTCGTAGTGGTCCCAAGTGTACATCGACGTGGGCCCTATGAATTATTTAACGGGCACATATCTAATAATAGATACATTATACTAATTATAAAACGCTTAATGATTTTAACGCCGTATCGTAATTATGTATACTGAAATACGCACCTTCGAACACCGTACAATACACGATGTACTACTATTATTGTAGTCACTTTCACTGTTTTACTACTACGATACACGCGGCTCAAGTTAATGTATGCTAAGTTCCAGAGTTGACAAAATATGAACACAGAGTCAGAGCGGCTGGATGTGACAAGTTGGACGTGCGACGTGCAACGGGTGCGTTTAGCAACTGCGCTGGCGAGAGGGTGCGGAAACTACTGATAAGGTTACGCGGAAGGCGCGCAGCCCCCACCACGAGCCGTGAATGAACAGGTAGCTACGTTTAGCTGATGACGGACGGGAACTCCTTATGGCTGAGATATGGGCGAATTGACTTGTTACTTCAGTTACTCAGCTTAAATTATTCTTATGTAGAATCACTTTATGCTCGATGCGCGATATGTAGATATATTTTATGACTTCTTCCGATTTTGAAATAGATCTAGTTTTTATAAAATATTTATTATTTTTATTATAAACATACCAGTATCATCTAATAATAATACGTCTGAATTTTACATCACTGTCGAGAAATATTTCACAGTAAATTTAGTTTTTATGTAATTTTATGACAAAATACATGGTTACAAATATTATTATGCTGTATATAAACATATTTTTGAGCTTTTCCTAAACATGACAAGAAATAAAACTTTAGAAAAAGACTTCAGAAAAATTTTTTTACTGAAAATTAGACATACCGAAATACATTGTAAGTGGTAACGAATCATATTACAATGTATGATAACGAAGATTTTCTTACAAGCAGAACAGGTCATAAATGAAATTGCCTTGAATTTTCTGTATTTAAAATCAATTACTAATACATGACACAAATCTTTTGTGTTAAAATTAATTGAGATAGAAAGTCGATCAACAAATGATGTGCAATAATGACTTTCACACAAGCGTTAATATACGAGTAAGAAGCAAGCGGCCGCGGTGGGAAGGCCGCGGGTGGCTTGCGGCTACCGTGCCACGGATGCACGATACGCACTCATTTCGGCGGTTCGACAGTCCGTCGATTGCCAATTGTTTTCGGCTTCTGTCATTACCAAGCCCGCGGTCATGCGCTGTACTTTCTAGATTATATAGCTCCGCGAAATTTTGCAGATCCAGTTCTGTTGTTATTTATTTATAGCAACTAAAATTGTTTTGTTTCAAATTTATTTATCCTCACACAAAGTTTCCAAGTATTTTTTGTCTGTTGTATTAAATTAATTAATAAAATGTATAAGTGCTCTCTGTCTACCTTATTCGGAACCAGGCGTAACATTATAATAATAATATTCTATCCAAGTTTTTCTAAGGTTGAATGAAATGTTATCATCATATCGTGTGCGCACTTTCTAGATTATAATTAGTAGCCCTGCGTAGTTTTTAAGTCACTTTTAAATATATCAGATTCAAGTCAAATTGAGCATACAATAACTTTCGACATATTATGGGACTATAATAGATACCTACTATTAGAAACATAATAAGACTAAGAAATATGAAAGTCTATTCAAGTGTATTTTTCATTGATATCGAATTTAAATATTTTTAATCATCTGTATTATTTTGAAACGTTTTATAGTAAATAGAAACAAAACCTCAATGAGATACATTAATAAAAACGAAAAAACATATTTACTTTCACTGTTTCATGATAAATAACAATTGAAGGCACTTTAAATTGAATGGGAAAACTCCACACAATAGAAAGCAAGTATGTGCAAAACCACAAGTGCAATGCAATATTCAAATTTCGTGCGCTAAAGAAGCTATAAAATTAAATTCTCGGAAGACGCGTGAAACGGCACTCATGACACATTTTATTACACTAAACCCCTTTGAAATTACGTTAACGATCGTTTTGAGTATGTGTGTAAAACAAAAACTTGTAATACGAAATGAATTTTCGTAGTACGGCTCATCGCGAGCGTTCGTTAACGAGTTTTCTGTTTTCCAATACCATTATCCCTTCGTTTGTTTATTTATCTTATAATTAATGCCGACTTTATGCTAACTAATTAAAATATTATTAGTATTTAATTCGTAGAATATATCAAAGTTACGCACAAGAATATATATATTATATGCGGTTGTTTTATTAATTTATTAACACTTTAAACCTCATAATCATCTAACGACCTTGATCGCAATCGATTTCTAGATTTGTCTGGATGTCTGGATGTCTAGAATTCTAGATGATCGAAAGAGTATATCGTTAGATGTCTAGATGATCAAAAGATCATCTTGGAAAGCAGTGGAACATATAAAGCTTTTTACCCATAGAATAGCTTCACCTATGATCACTTTGACCTTACTGAATACATTTATAACATTCTTTTAAATAAAAAATATAATATCTCAAATTGTGAAATAGGATATCAAAAATTATAACAAACAGTACCTAATAAGTATGTCATGTGTTAATACATATATAAATTTATTATTTATTTAATTTATCATACATATTATATATATATATTACATATAACCTCATGGATATCCCCACCACCTATGTTACAAAAGTCGGTGTTCCCAAAACGTAGAAGACAAAAATTCTTACGCGATCGTAGACTCACGACGGAGACTGCTCACGTTAAGTTGGTTGAAGTAAAAAAACAGCAATCTAGAATCTTCGCCGTAACAATATTTCAACACAGCCTTTTACGGTTACAAAGTCTTCCGTATGAGCTTTGAGTGATAACCATCTGATGTGGTCACGAGGATCCTCTTTTAGTAGCAAAATGGATGACTCTTTCGCTTTTAAGATATGCTGTTTACAATACCGTTTAGTACTTGCATCGGTTCCGACTTTACGAGCGTTGACATGCGCATAATTCATGCTATGGCTATTTTTCTACTTATTTTAAATTTTATTAAATATTACGGATTGTTAACACAGAAGTAAAATTATTATTTAAATAATCACTAAATCATCTTATTCATATTTCCTTTTAGAATCATATTTAAATTTAGCTTAAAAACAATGTTTTATAATTATTGTTTCGGAAACTTCATTAATGAAATGAAGTCTTGTCAATATGATAAAATGATTATTTCGAAAATGTTAATCGATGTCTAATGAACTTTATGTAACTTCTGTCAGGTAAACGCAATGCTCAAGTTGCAAAAGAAATAATTGTCGTGCGCTCAAAAGAACCTAATCTTTCCCACGAAGATAAAATCTCTGCATTACAGAGCTTATTAAAATTAGTCCAAGCGGATCTTTGGATGAGTCATGTATTGATGTGTATTCTTTAAAATTCATTTATGATTCACACATCGTGACCTGTGACCCATTGGCATTATACTTCACGGAATCATAAACGTGCCATGTTAGCTGTCTTATTTGCAATTAGGAAATCTACGCACGTTCTCATATAAAATAGTTATTAACAATAATTATTTTTTGATCTTACTCGCATAACAAAAACTTAATGGTAATATTCTGATTAACATTTTACATGTAACAACAATATAACACGGTATTTAATATATAACACGGTATCTAAAACAAGGAATTATTTACACAAAAATGTTATTTCTACATGTGAAATTGTTATTTCTAACATTTTTAGATGCAATACTTATTTACAATTATTTGTAGATGCGATAACTTTAGTGCTAAGCATCAAAGTAGAAGATATCTTTCATAATACGTTTTACTGTATAATTCATGCGTATGACGAATATCGTGGTCATACATTACATGATTGACGTAGCAGCTAATTTTTCTTGGAAATTGACTGTAGTCAGGACACACAACAATACGTGGAAAGTTACTACAATTCGTAATAAACAACATCAATTGTTAGTTTATAAGAATTCGACAAATATAACGTGTGGACGTCATACAATCCAGATGTACGTCACTTCCGCGTCGATACATTTGCATGTAGTATACAGTATACAGGTATAATGTTGTTAATATGTTAGTTTGGTATATTTTAAGGAATACTGTATCCATTTAAAAGTACAAATATACTGAAGACTGTTCTTAGTATTGTATTAATTGAATACACATTTAATATTGTAAAAAAACACTATACAAAAAAAGTATATTTTAATAAAGATTCAGGACAATTTTGATAATTTTATCGCATCATTGTCATGGTAAGTATTTTTCCGACTGTTTATCATATCCAATATTTTACATTATTACAATAAACCTCCGTATTTTTAACTTTTAATACTGTTAAAATAAATTAAAATACATTACTCAATTGAAATGGAATAGGAACGCTAAAGATGTGTCACTTCCGTTCAAATGAGTTGCGGTTTCATTTGTTTTAAAAGTTGTGAGTCAACAAGATTCCTTAACGAAGAGTGAAAGGCGACGTAGGTGGACGACCAGCGCGAATAGCTTTTCCATTTGACGATACCGTTTGGAAAGCGAGAATTGAAACTGTCTATAATTATAAACGGATTTTCTGGTAAATTTCAAAAGCGTTGTTTGTAAATGTACTGATTTACAGAATAATTACAATCTTAATTACAAAACTGTATTTGAATATATGTTTAATACAAGTAGTACTAAACATTAAAATGTAAATACCTGTGCCTGTACAAAGATGAAATCGCTTAAAAGTACAAATATATTTTTCACAGGTCTGTATAATAAAAATATCAACCTAAACGAAATTTCATCTATTTATAAGTGAAGTACAATAATTACAAAACATCTCTCACATATTTTTATTCAGGCTCATTACATCTCTCGAGAATCGTAAACATTGTTCAGTATGCACCTTAATGACCACAAAAACTGCCACTTCGAAGTTAATTACGCAAAATTCCACAAACGTACGAACATCAGTAACGCTATAAAATGAAATTGTTAGCCGATTGTAAGCAACATAGTAACTAACTTCAGCGGTACTTATATTAACGAGTATTCACTCAAAAACTTAATAAATTGCTTCTTTTCAATGAATTGAAAAGCATCGATCAATTAAAAAGCAGTAATGAATACGGATGAATTGTTGCGACTGCAACAATAATGTTAGTTAGTAAAAGGCAGACTTATGTACGAGCTCGTATCAAGAACTAGTTTAGTGGTAGGCTTTACTCGTACCTTACAAAACATTTTAGTTTGTGTTTTGTTATATTGTTTATGAGATATAACTTGTTATATCTGAAAACAATGTTATTTGAAAACTAAAGTTTTATTCGCGACTACCATGCTTAAGTAAAAAGCATTGTTGTTTACTTAAACTCCTGTAAAATCGTCATCTATGTCTACAGAACTTCTAAACTTTTAGTAAAAGTGTATACATAATTGTGCTAAGTACCGGATTAACTGATATGGGTATGTTTTCACTGATACTATACTGACAACAAATTCGGGATGGCAGCGTAGTAACTCCTATCACCCGGAGTTCATGTAGACAGACCTGTTAGGTCCAAAACAAATTGACTAGTAGGTACTGAAATTAAGACAATTTATCAGGTGCATAATTAATTTGTTTTGTAACATCCGCCAACACACTTTTTGGCCAGATTGAAAGAATATGAGAATCCCCATTCAGAGAATTAGACTGTGTTAAACGGAAATGTTACAGTCCTTTGTTATAAGGGTAGAGAAAAACCTCGTAAGGAAACCTGCACACCTTTGAGTTCTCAAAAAAATATACTCTAAAGCTTGTGAAAACTACCAACCTGCTTGTGACCAACGTGGCAGACTATCGTTTTAACCCTTTCTTATAATTACAAACGTGTTATAAACCTAACGCACCATTAATAAATACTACATATTTTAAATACGAAACGTCAAAACTATATTAAGTAAAGTGATTTATATCTGAACATGCAGACGTGTATGTTATATTTCGCTATAAACAATTCTCCCTCAATACTCACTGGTACTCGTATCTAACGAACAAAAGATCGAATAGTAGCCATAAAAGTTAGTAGACGCATTCATATGTCTTTAAAGCGATAATAAAACTTACCACAACATAGTAAAAGGAGTCGATCATTAACGATCGCTAATTTCGTTCAATACAAAACGTAGGTTTAATAAAATACGAAAAGTTGAACGCTCTCAACGCGTACTGCCATTGATTTTATTTAAATTCCAAACACATGTTCTTATATAAGTCGACGCGTCCTTAGTTGTGGTATTTAAGCCTGGTCGTTTTTAAGTCGTTCCCACATTTCTGAGGATCATGATCCCGCTTAAGACCTGCCAATAATATTCTCCAGGAGGAGCGAGGCGTATTGGCATAAGCCTGGTCACATAAATAAAAATCCTAGATTACTCGGTTGTAAAAACTGAATTAGTACTAAAATATCGTCCCAGCACAAATAAAAATAAAACTAAGATCAATATTGTGTCCTACAGAAATGTTCGTATCTGAGACAGCTTGTGCGGAATTACACAAAGTCCTTATTTCATGACGTATACATTGACGGTCAATCGTGCATATAAAAAGAGAAACTCAAATATAAAAAGGCACCTCCATATCCAACACCAATATTTATCAAGTTATTGTGTCACCGCCTTTATGATTGGATCTAATACGGTTTATTATGGCGCTTTGTGCCATTGTTCGGTTTTCACGAGCAAGCTTGCCGAGTCAGCGTGACGCGGGCTTGAAAGCTTTCTCGGAATTCGTCAAAGCTTATATTATAATAGACCACGTAAAAGTGTGGTGCGGACTGTGTGAAGTATTACCGGTTAATTGGTTTTGTGCAAAACTTTACAGTGCCTTAAAAACGTATCATATTCCAAAAGTTTCGAGATGTTTCTATCATACATTTATTAATGAAGATTTATTAACTTATACTTCAAGGACCATATTTTTATAATAGTGGAACTATAAAATTATAACAACTTATTAGTCTTCAGAGAACAGTAGGACGCATTGTTAGAAAATATCCTATGCTAAAAGCAGTAAAACCAATAATAAATTATTGCATATCGACTGAGAATATATCATTACAAACATGAGAGCCTAATTGCTATATAATAAAACAGTAATTATTATTACTACGAACCATAACTCGCTGCAATGCTATCTGAATAATTAAAGAATAATAAGCGAGCGAAACCATTACGGACCTCCATAGTAAATTAAGGCACCCCTTAAACGATACCAACACATGAATCACACGAATACACTCATATATAAAACGATCAAACGCATTTAAATAAAAATATTACCATCATATTGTTAAGCGCGTGCTCTTCCCTCGGTGTATTTCAACACGAGGTTTTATGTTTATCATTCTATTTGACATTTTTACGAACAATGACTCGTTCATCTCGCTCCCACTGATAGCCATCGCCAAAATATAGAGAGGGATGGAATCCGATTGTTAGCTTGTCCTTTAACGATCGAATGTAGAATCCAAAGTATGAGCTGAATCACGCTGTTATAATTACCGCGCTTATGTTTATTTGTGAATAAATCTTTAGTAACTAAGACCCATTATCTCAGTGCTATTATTGCACCGTACTAAAAACGAATTACAAATTATAGTTGTGGAAATGGTTGCATATTTTCACGAGTTATATGAATAGGCGTGGTACATAATCAATATAATAATATAACAATTTAAATGCAAGCCGGCCGCGCTAAGCTGAGCCAAATTATAATATACAAATGAGCGAGTGAGCAGAAATAACGAAACAGTTTATGTCTCGCGCGTTCCCACAGGAACGGTATGCGCGGGCGCTGGACGTCATGTGGCATGGAGTCGAAATCGTTACTAAAAATTTTATTATTAAATTTTTCCATTAAATAATTTAAGGTCATTGTAAGATTACGATATAATATCAACTAATGTGTAATAAAATAAAAATAAAAAACGTAAAATAATAAAGATTACTTTCTAGTCTTAAAAGTACAGAAATAATAAATAAAAAACTTATTTATTATTTCTTATCATATCATTTACAGCTATGCTATTTATGAACTTCACGAACGTAAAGTTGCTGGTACGTCATAGTAATTATAAACGGTAAAAGAAACTAAAACAAGTGGTTTGTTATTAACTAGTTCTAATATATGCTCAACACGACTCTACAGCAGTCTCTGTGGAGCGTTGAAGTGTCTAAGGACCGAAGTATCGCCCGATCGTATAGCCTCCGGTGGTTTGCATACATACGTACCGAGCTTGCTGGAACGTTCGATTGGTTATTCCATCAACATCTACGCAAGCGAGCTTTTAAATAAAAGCTCAGAATAATGCTTAACATAAAAAGCACATATTGTTTTGATTCAAAGTTTGCATATAAAATGTAGAACTTGAACAATGTAGCCTCTAATGCTTGGTTTCGCTCGTCGAACTTACAAATTCACTAACGAATCCTTTAAAAATTACTTTTTATTTCAATTAACTTCATTTATCTAATTCACGGTTCAATGTAAAGATTATTCGGGAAAGTTATCCAAAGTATTCGTAATTACTACGAACATATGTGATTTTATCTACGGTTAGGTATCCAATATGATTCAAAGCACATCTGCGTACATGGTTATTCCTAGCCACAGGTTTCTACCAGTATGTTAGAACACTCGGTTTGCAAGTGATCACATACAGAAAATTATATTACAAAAAGACATACTAATAAACCTTAGTAAATAACATCTACATTAACTCTACATTAACTACACAACTCTTAAAACGGTCACCAAAATATTAAAATGTTAATTCTCTATCGACTCTACAGTCGTCTCTGTTGGAGCGGCGCAACGTCTGAACGCAATTGATATATCGTATAGCCCCTGGCGCTGTACGCCTCGCTACGTACCGAACTTGCTGAATTGAGTTTGATTGGTTACTATACACTAATAAGCGAGGATTAAACAAAACTTACTAAAAAGATTATAAGAAAAGTAGTAAAAAAGAAATAACGAAAACTCTTTTAAAAATTAACTCGTCTCAAGGCCTGTCATATCGTCTTTGTTATAAGTGTAAATTGATAATGCTCCGAAAATACTCTACAGGTGTTAATCGTAACTTAGTTTCATAATAGTATTATGCTTATACCTATCATATAGAAATTCTATTGCTTGAAAACAAATAAACGATTAAATATATCTACTTCCGAACTCAAATTTTTTACACTAAATATTAAAATTTAATATAAATTCATATAGAGGTGTAATAAATATATACGTAATATAGATTTAATTTATAATATTATTCAAAATCCTGTTACTTTATTGTTAATTGTAATACTTTAATAATTTCATACTGCACATACCTTTTTTATGTAAGCATTTGAATAATAATACCTATAACGATTAATTAATTATGATAGTTTTGTTCAAAATGATCTCTACAAAATATCCGCTTGAATAAAAATTTGAGTCACTGGACACTCCGACCCTCCCTTCAATTTAAGCAGGGGAGGGAACGGTAGCACATGCACACAATAACAGTCACACACCAACACACACATATGCACACATAACAGCCGCTACTGGTTTACGCGGTAGCCAATGAAAGGCTGTAGGTAAAAAATACATGGATTATATAACGTACGTTCCACACTACTCGTGTAATACACACCTACGGGTTTGTGTTGAATTTTCATGCATCGAAGTGTTCGATATGTTAATAATTTGACTAATGCACGGGTAACTCGAGCAATTTAATTACAAATATAATAAATTTAACGTAACAGTTTGCATATTTTGTGCATATCGAGAGTTTGTTATTTCGAAAGTAAATGTAAAATATAAATTTAAGCCTCTATAAAATATAAATTTATGCCTGGTTGGTCATGTTGGCTGCAAATGGTTGCAAATGCGGATTCCCGGGTCGAACACTACATAATTTTCTAATTTAGATTTTCTAATAGTGGTTTGGACTCTGGATATGTGCCCGATGCATGGTAATGGGCTCACCATCTATTTCATAGTGGGACGTAAACGTTACCGGTGAGACGTGAGAATGTTGTGCATTCCTCTGCCTACATCTTCGAGGATTACAGGTGTAAAGTTACGTTTAGATTATATAAAAATAACATTATTAAGTTAGATCACACATATATTTAACTAGTTAATTAAAATACCTAATAAGTAAAATGAAATCTTTAATGAAATCTCTACGGTATTTGAATGTATTATTAGAAATCTTCTATGAAAGGTATGCAAGTGAAGAAGTATATGTTGAGATCCTTACCTAATATTCATTTTGAAATCTCATTTGCATTTAATACATCAGGTACCTACACGTACAAAAATACTACATAATCTTTCATGAATTTCTTAATTAAATTGTATGTTATTATTTATGATCCGTCAACAGTTGCATTTATGAAATAATTTATAACAAACAGATTTTACGTATGTTTTTCCTAATGATCTAAAATAAATCATTTAATAAAAATTAAACACCGTGCTTTGTTAACAGACGTGTTGAAAATGAAAACGTAATTGGGCTTTCATTAATCATGAATATTTAACAAGCCGACATAAAACTTATATAAAAAGTTGAAAATCGAGCTTCTGTGCACCAATCGTGCATGAATTGATGAACGCTGGCTGAATACGAATTTTAAAAACAAATTAATCGGGCTGCCGTGCACCAATCAGGTCGCAGGGCGTGGCGCGTAACACGGCGGCCGATTGTAAAGCGCATTCAAAAAACGAACGTTAACTTTTTTATTAAACTCGAAACGTGAGCGTGGGTGGAACATTCTAGTGCCTGCAGCTTGTTCTCGTGGGATCCAATCGGAGTACATAAAACCCATAGAGTAATGAGGTCACATACATCCATGCATCGTTTTAATTACAGGTTGGATTTAATAGGGCAGTCCAAATACAAATGTTTTATTTTAATTACACATATAAACAATTATCAAGCTTACATTTTCGAAGTTCGTTTCATTCATATACATTTTTTATTACACGAATAAATATTGCCACAAATAAATAGGCTGAAAAGAAATATAAAGCGACTGATAGTCAGAATCTGAAGTGTACGAAAGGAGCTTCCCGAGTGGCGACTATGTCTGATCAAGTACGAATATAATTAAACCTACTGCCCGACGCACCATGCACACTCACGATCAGTTATCGAAACAGTGTAAAGAAGTCAAAATCTGACTGTAAACAAACGCGCCCAAACACCTGACTTCTTAAGCATCTATAGAAAAAAAGCAGGTATAAGTCACCTGTGGCGCTTGAGTAGAATGTTTGAGGTTTGACCAATCGTAGGCAAATAGCGCCAGTGCGAAGTGACCTCAACAAACACAGAGCTCAATGGAGTGACGTAAAAATGAATGAACATGTTAAATGATAATATTAGACGAGTGTTCAGGTAAGCACATAGCAAAGATAATATTATAGAAAATATATAATACAGATTTTAACACATATTTGTTACATATAAGAATAGTAATTAATAATAAACTAACACGTCTTATGGTTCTATATTTTTGATATATTAAAAAAATATTATTTTAAATTGCTTAAAAAGTATTTTATACAAAAATCTTACAATTACCAGATCGCTACTGTAAGCCACGTGAACTTTTAAGATATGCATATTTACAATTTCTTCATATACGTATAATTGTTAAGCGATTTAACACAATGGTCAAAACTAAACGGACATATGCACTAACTTAAGACAAACAACATGTCATAAAGGTCTGGTTCAACTTGTGCAAACATGAATCATATATTGGCGAGCCTCTTCTGTGAATGCCCAAACAGTGTAAAAACCATAAACCTTGTTACTGATACGGATTAAGCCACAAACACTGGCATAAGTAAATGGGTTATCTTTTAAGTGTATCGTAGAATAATGTTATCGGTTTTGTCGGGAAATACTCAAAGAAAACTACAAAACGTTTGCTCGTGCCGACGTGCAAACACAACTTGAGATAAGTGTCGATAAATCGGATAAAGAGAACCGATTAGCTTAAGAACAACTTGGGTCAAGAACATTTTGTGTTGAGTCCCAACAATTGACTCCGATCTATTGTCGACACTTAATAAGGTCAGTAAGTAAATCATGCGAATATTTGTACGCAAACAGGAAGGTAACATTTTTACGAAATGCCTCTTTGTTGCGTTTGTTTCTTTGTTTTTTCAACAAAAGAATTACAATCTAGTTTTCAAATGTACCAGACATACGCCGCTCCGTTGGGATTTCTCAACGGGATCTTATCTACAATACCAACTTGGTAGCAATAAAAATGTTCTGAGAATCGACGTTTGTTATTGCGAAATTCATATATGTATTATACAATGATTTCTAATTGCACATTGCTGTAAAATGTCACAATAAATTAATTTCAAGAAATACGTTGACATTTGCAATTTTGTCAAAATACTTGTGGAAGATCATTTGTGTTTGCCAGCAGCGTTTCCCGAAATCTATACCTCAAACTTGATGCTTTATTTGTTAATATTTAACACATCCCAAGAAAGGAATTCGTTTATCTATTTCCATGGGACCAGATAAGACTAGGCCAGGCTCGGCCAACTTTTGTCTTTTATCTCGTATAAACAAAAGTTTCCTGTCATACTCCAATGTGTACTTTTACAAATTATATGCCGAGAGCGTTATGTGCTCACGGAGAATCACATATTGACATTTTAGGTTTGGACTACATAATACTTCCGAGATTTTTGAAATATTGTTTATATAGCCGATGTAGTCTAACTACCCACAATATACGTTAATGGATATTATATTTGTACCATACCTAGCAGAATCAGAAAGGAATACGAAATAAGGAATCAATAGAGAATTATTAGTTATGAAGCTTTATTAATAATACAGCACAAATAATATTCCTTCTGGAACGATATTATTATACACTCAATAGACTTGTATGTGTAATATATATGGTCTTTTACACTAACGTATCAGCGTCTAAATAAATAATTTAACAGCACCTAAATATGGAATAGTTTATTTACACAAGACTAAAGCCACAGAGCCGTGCGATGGTATGCTAACGATCAATACCTCCATCAATATTTAAGCATCGAAGCTATTATTAATGGATACAACTCGGCCGAGCGGCGTTATGACAAAAGCGATTCTGACGATAAATAATCATTGTCTTCGGATAATATTCTACCCCGTGGCTCGTAAACATGAGCCAATGTGTTAATATGTGCGTATCTATGTGTGACAAGGGCCTTTTTATTCTGTGATGATGCAGGGATGGCAACCAAATATGAAATCTAGTAAGCCGTTCAAAGACATAATTCTGCTTAAGTACTTGAATCATAAGTAGATTTAGCTATTGCTGATATGATTTGTCTTTAGCTATGAATATTTAGAGTGTCTTGCACTAGTTTCTGATTGTATAAAATTAGGTGCATATTTAGAATGGATAATGAGTATCATTAAGAAAAAGAACCTACATGGTTTTGAATTCTGAACGTGGAAACTCGTCATTTTGCATTTCGTTGCTGAAGTAATGAATTAAATCTTGGCCTTAATCCTTTTTATACTGGGACGTTAACCGCATCCAACAGATAAAAGATAAAATAATTCGTACTGGTGAAAATGATGATTGTAACTGTGATACAAGAATCAATATTCGTGCCAGAAATCTAGCACATACTAATTCTACGGCTTCAACCTTTCTTATAATGGCATATAAAATAAATTTGACTAGAGGTAGATCGTAACATACCTTCAGTTCCAATACGCCGTAATAACGTTTAACGTTTAATAATAGTCTTGTAATAAGGTTTAACATGTGTTTTTTGTGTGTTTAATCTAATCAGTTAATAGAAATACAACAAATCACGGCTTGGGTGAAAAACATATTTGCTTAAGAAAATCTGTTATCTCAAATTCGAGATGCCTAGTTCACGACAACCCTAAACAAAAAGGAGAGCGAGGCGTTCGGCGAAGTTGAAAGAAAGTGGCGAGAAGCGGGCGCCCTGTGGCGCGTCCTCCACATTCCAAAACCGTTCCCAACGAATTCGGACTCTGTATTTTCAATGTTTACGTGTACTGCGATTTTTGTTTTTCTTCTTCGGAAAGAACTAACACTTTCGCTCACAATAAAAGGAAATAAGTTAAGGACATTTCCTTTAAAGCGCATGAAAAAACGTATTTACATACGTAGAAGAATGGTGATAAGTGAAGATGTAAAATCAAAGCTTTGGACATTCAATTTTCCATGACTTATCGCCAATAATATCAATACTTCGATTAGAACAATTTCGTTTTCATTTAATGTATTCCTTGGATATTTATTACTTGTATGTTCTAGTAAAAGTATTGAATTGGCTGCATAAAATTAAAGTCTTTTCAGAAATTGTTCAATTAGACGTGCAAAATAAGAAACGAGAAACACACTCAAAACATTGCTTGCGGATTAAGTACATAGGGGAAAATTTGTTATATTGCCATACACGAGAGCGGTCTGAAGGGTTTCACCGAGGAAAGTAGCCCTAAGAGAGCTCAGATAAAATTAAGAAAGAGAGGGAAAGAAAAAGTTGATGCAGCTGTTGTTACGACTTTCAACAGAAAAGTCATCGCTTTAAATCGATTCTAAGACGATTCTAAGTTTCTTTGAGAATTAATCTAAGAGCGAAATCACGAGTATGGAATTTCGTGTTGGCTTTGGCCGCGTCGTGGAATATTAGGGGAAGGAGGAAATGAATTGATTTACATACATACGTACTACGTACATACATTTGTACATATATGTATACATACATATTGTACAATTAGGTATCATATGTAGGCCACTATTTCGTTCCACTTTCGAATAAGAATTTCCTCTCAGAATTAAGTCTGCAATGACCCAGTATGGATTATCAGAATTCACACGCCATGAAGAACGTTATGAAGGATAATATAGTATGTAAGTTTCCTCGGGTATATAAGTTTTCCCTCACCGCTAAATGAAGTGACATTTTGAAATTAAATTCATTTTTATGCGGACTCGGGTGGCGTCGAGACTCAACATCTCGAGTGGACGTCGAAATTTAAACCACTATCAACAATTTTAAAAGAAAACTCTGCTAATATTAAATTATTCTCGTATTCTAACCGCTAGATTTCAATTAAAATGACTGTATTTTCATTATAACCTACAATTTAAAAAATACTTATAAATTAACTGCGCTATTGGTGATGAAACACACGTATGAAAGTAAGACTGCATTCAATATACTCGACGTAATGGGTAGCACTAAAGAGAAGAATCAAGTGAATACATTTAAATGTCACCATTATTCTAAATAGGATTAAACTGAACTATAATAATGTATTTATTATTTATAAAGCGAAACGCTTAGCAGAAAAACTGCAATGATATCACTGTAATTTGCCTAATGACCGACATTAAACCTTATTCAGAAAAGGCACGGGTGTGATGTTCAAGCTACCGTGCTACGTAGGTATTATAGTCTAGGAGTTAGAATTTAATTAATATAAGTAACTAATAACAAAATTTACTCATTATTTTATCATCAAGCCAGATACCTTTTGGTAAGATAGAGCGAAAAACAAACACTCATTTAAACATAATTTAAGAACAATTAGAAAATTCTATTACTAAAATCGTCTTTCAATCCATGTAGATATGTAATATTTGCATTTAATAGACGCACAAATATCGAACGTAAGAAACGATATCACATACGGGCTTAAAATATGTACCAGGCCGGAAATCTAACCAGGTCATCTGCAAAGCTGACCGGCAAGTTAATCGATATTCTGAATGGATTATCACTAATCATAATTATCATAAAAAATCCAAGTCAATTAATATGGTCATGTAATTGTCTGATTAGCAACATATAATTGGGAGCAGAACAACGTGGGTGCTGTCGATACGCTTCTGCAATACACATTACATTGGGAGCTTACGATAAACAATATTCACATTGCTTTTATGTATCTCAACTGTAAATTATATCGCTTATTATAACAGAGCGATTTAATTATTTATTATTAAACATTCGGCTATTTTTACTTCAGTTTAATTCTGAGCAAAAATAAATAATGTACACAGGGAAAATAGGTTTTTATATAAAAAAATATTACGTACGATATTTTATTTCAAGTTTTAAGTTTAGTAAATATATAACGTTTCCAAGTTTAAACAGCAAAAACGGATAACAAAATGAATATTTTTTTCTATGAAGAACCTATATGATGCGGTTAAAATTATTCAGCTCTCTACCTACCCGACCCACATTGTGAGTAATTACCGATGTAAATTCGTTTGAGGCCTCAGGCCGAACAATGTTTGGGCACACATAGTAACTTTCCGTTTAACCAACAAACATGGTTATCGTTATAATATTCGCACTATACGAGTTAATATTGGTAAATATCAATTATAGTACAAAATTAATATTTACTACGTCAGAAAATAAAATTTAAAGTCAGAAAATAAAATTATGTTAATAATATATTTTTTTGTACATGGGTATAAAACTGATTTACGTTTCTAAACGTATCCTATGAGAATACTTCACGTAATCATTTATCTTTAATATATATCCTGTGTAAAATTAATTTTCAAGCAAAGAACTCAAGTTTATATATAATAATGTTTTATTTTCCCTCGAGTTGTTAGAAATAATTCTATATATTTCTTATATATTCAATACGAGATCTATCCGCAACAATATATAGGCTGATATTATGGTATTAATTAAACTATTTTATCAAAGATAAAGGATAAATTTAACATTTATATTACTTTAAATTATTCCTTTTTAGAAAATACTTGGTAAAATAATGACTGCTACACGATTATGTTAAACTTTTCAAAAGGACACTCAAGTTTTAAAAAAATCATGGGAATTTCTTAAAAGGTGTCAAAAATCGTAGCTAATGATGCGTGCTCTACAATTCTTCTTGAACAACAAAAGCATCATATTAGCAGGCTTTCAAATATTCTAATCGCTTGAAAAGGTAAGTTTTTTTCTAAAGTTATTGTTAAATAAACCATAAATCGTCATAAAACGGACTCTATTGGACACTGAATGGTGCATCCAAGCCGGGTGCGTATGATTTTGTTACCAAAAAAAATTATAGAACGATATTAATTTTTCAAATTTGATTTTTTATGACAAGCGCCTAGAGAGGCGCTAAGAACAATTTACATGATAATGTCGGGACTATTTAAATATGCTTCAGAGTGCGCTACAACTTTTTATTTTTAGTATAAAATGTTATCAATACTTTATAACAAGACAGTTTTACATATAAAGACAGTAATATATGTATAATAACATTAACCGGGATATAGTGCAAATTAATCTATAAGCGGATATTTTTTTAAATTCAAGTACGTATAATCGTTTCAAAATAACCACACGACGCATTGGTCAATAAAATATAAGAGAATTGGTAAATGAAATATAAGAGAATATTTTTTAAGATTGAAATATGAAATTACCATAAAATTAAAATAAAAACGTACGATTAAAAACTTAATTCAAATTAGAAACAGTTTAAAAGTTATGTTCCACGTACATATATTCTCAAGAGCAGTTCGAACGAATAGCATGCATAAACAATGAAAGAGAACATGTTGATAATTTGAAGTAAATAATAGCATTCGCTCTCTCCCTTAATTGTATAACTATTATTGTCTTCAAGCTTATTTGTTGTCTTATTTTCTTGAGTTATAATAATTCTATAAATTCATAGTTACAATTAAGAGAGCTTCGATAGGAAAATGTAGAGAAGAGAAGAGTACTCACTGTGCTAGGGCGCTAACGACTGCGTTTATTGCTGATTAATGTTTATTTTTACGTATAAATTACTCGGCTGCGCGGCGTAGACTGCTCGAGTGCAGTAAAAAACAGTAATTTATTAGTGGCGACTTCTCGTGTTGGCACGGGCTTAACGAGTGTGTGGCGTGCGGTGCGGTGGACAGAAAAAACAGGCTCGCCTGGTACGTAGCTCGAGCAGCAGTGGCCTGAGGAAGAATAACCCCAGGAGTCGATGGGAGCTGCCACCGCTTCCGAACGCGTCCCGCGCCCCGCACCGCCTCCCGCCCGCTCGATACAGATCACGCATTCTACGAATACCTTTACCCACGGTCCTGCCGATCGCCTGCCATCTTTTTCACTCCAATGCCGACGATGATGCGTTTGAAGACCAATGTTGCGCGGGTTGAAGGGGGCCTAATGAACGTTTTACAGCGAACGACGCTTCCTAAGTTCACCAAGTAAAGGTCACACGGGCTAAGCGAGCCGGACGACGCAGCGTGAGCGTGGAACTCAACCGCGCCGAAGTAGCTGCGCGTGCGCAACACCGGCAGCGCCCACATGACCGGCCGTTTAGCTGCGCGCGCTCCTCGCGGAAAGATAGCCGTCTCGCTCGCACACTTACCCACCTTGGTGTCTCTCATTCGCACACGGCGACGTGGAAAAATGTATCTAGTTCTGTCGAGACGACGCGGAGTGCAGTAGCTGTTAAGTTTTTTTTTCGTTTTAATAAATTTGTGGCTGTTCGTCTCGCTTAGGCGCGCGCCTGGGGCGTCGTCGAGCGAGACGGTAGATTGCCACCGGGTTACGCCTTCCGCGCGTTCGCGTTATTATGTAGGTTGCCCGCGCATTAGAGCCTCCGTGTATTGCGCGAGCGCATGTATAAAATATAATAATGTAGTAAATACAAGGCTTGTTTGCGGTGTAGCCGGTTATTTATGTTCGCTCGCGGCTACTGCGCTACGCACCGCCTTCTACGCTTTTGTTCGACACTGTCCAACTATACATATCTTTGTACCTACTACACATACTAAAAAGATGCACTACTACGCACTTTGTACGTTTTATTACACAAGGCGTAATTTGACATTTGAATGAATACCATCATATAATTAATTAGCAGCTAGATACTTTATGTTAGATTAATCGAAACTCGCACCAATTCAATTGAAATATTTATAAAAGTATTTAGCATTACAAGTCACTTTAGAGAAAAATATTTTCGTCACTAATTTTCCTTTAAAAATTTTGCATTAAATCACTATTTGTTTAGAAATTCTATACACTATGACTAACGGAACTCTACATGACACTAAGCACCTAGTTAGGAACAATATACCAAACAAATGACGATTCAATGAAAAGCGGGACAAATCCTACAATTCGTACAAAACAGACACGGGTATTAGTTTCCAATCAGCCGGAACGCGGGACAAAACCGGCAGAATAATTAAAAACATCAAAACATATTAGGGGATCTATTGTTTACGAAATTGGAATTCTTTGTGTTAAACTACGGGGAGCATATAGAGTCATTGTAGAACGTTATGGACTGCGAAGTGTCGCTGGGCACGAGTGGACAATGCCATTATGTAAGCTCAATGTTTGCTCACAATGACCAAAAACAATTGTTAACATTTATGGCAACAAAAAGTTCGACACTAGAGAATACTGTTGTCTTTGTTGTAAGAATGAATGGTCACCGACCACACTGCTTGTTTGACGTCCGTTGCGAATTTACCAATTTAGAATACTGTCCAACGCGCACTCGCAATTAAAATTTATTATTGTAGGTATTATATACAGCCGTAAATAAATTTAAATGTTATAATTATACAAGAAAGTTGCATTTCATTTCTATGATTACACGAGCGATTGACGCTTCTTTTATGAACCTGAGAAGTTCACTAAGTTTTAATTTATCAAGAGTATTATTAACGCGTATTGATTTATTTGTCATCCTAAAAATAATTCTGTCAAAATAATTCTGAGAATTTTAACATAGATAACTAAAGATAGACATCTACAACAGAAAAATTAATTGGACTGATTTAACATATTTTTTACCGGCGTATCGATTCTGGATAGGTATTAATTGCTGACGGTGTATCGGAAAATCTGTGAACGCTACCGGCATCATAAAAGCAAGTTGTATCTCAAATTCGATCATTTGTAAACCTTATAAAGCGAGTGGAGCCTGCTAGCCGAACGTCTTCTAAAAATAATGTTTTGGCTCATCATTAACCCGACAATGCGACTCGATCGGTCCATGCTTTGTCTTTTTAGTCGGTGACGCAACTCATACCGAGACGGAACAATAAAATGTTAAGCATCATCATACGATTATAAATCTTACACTTCACGTTTTAAAGCATCATATCATCTGCACATCATTGTTGTTGATCTCCGAAAGAATTGTTCGTTGACAACAGAGACATCGATTCTATTCTTTTTTGAATATCGATTGTAAAAAGCATTCTCATGATGCTGTGAGAACTTTCAAGAGTACAGTCGCGGCTTACATTCTTTAACCCATTGTGTGTATTATATCTACTGTCTTTGTGTCAGTGTTTAGCTTCGCCTTGTCAATAATTGTAGTCAAATTTGGAGGTGATTGTCCAACGCCACGCGGATTGGTAGAAGCGTTAGAAACTATTATCGAATTTCTAACTCGAAATCCATGCGACAGAATAAATATAGCCAGTGCCCTAATAGAGATAATCGTTCAATTAACCGTTAAGCTTCGCTAGGTTAAAAGGAAAACGACTCGAAATTGACGACTTGCAGTCAGTCGAGTCGTTCACCAAGGTCCACTTACGTCTACCGCATTTCACTCGTTCGTGCTCAACTATACTGTACACATATTTACATGTGCATATATTTTAAATTACTGGAAGCATTTTATCTTTTGTCAGTTACAAAAAAGCAAAGCGAATACGATTTTTCTCAAGAAATCTCTATGGAATTAAAATTAAAATGAAAGGAATTTCAATGCAAATATTTGGAATGATGAATGTTACTAATCTGCAATCTGCCACCGAATTCCTCGATGAATTCTTGTGTACTGGTTTATCGCGAGCTCAGTAAATTACATATATGTCACCGTAGGTAGCCTTTTTGAAACATTTTTAAAATTTATAATTTGATTTTATAATTTTTATATGAAATATATTGCAAGACTACGCTTGCTAAAAATTGATATGACATTTTAAATAAAAAGTAAAATAAATATATTAAATTCAAACACAATGTATTTTTGATTAACACGTTACGACTGCCTAGATTACAGCATCGTACTTATAAATAATCTGATTTTTAAGTCAAAATTGAACCACATTTATAAACCTACACCGTATATACCTCTAGGCAGGTGTCCATTGACTTGATATTTCAATAAACAGAAGCTGCGTAACACCTCAGGCTATAATTTTCATAAAAATATCTAAAAATATATATATACAAAATTGCTTACCCATTTGTGCGAATTGAAATAACACGACTAGAAAACACAACGTTTGGACGCAGAGATTCGGTGACTGTGCGAAATAAAATCGAAAAATCGTCCCGAACAATATAAAGAACAGAGCGACACAACCGTTTGTAAAAGATATCAGGAAAGTATGATAGCGAATTTTAACTTTAAATATGTGAATTTGGAGACCGCACCGAAACGGACTGATACCAAAAAAGACATCGACAACTGACACCCGGCCGCCGAATAATTGTGTTTTACAAACGTGGCGAATAATAAATAATTCAATTTTGCGGTCCGCCGATTAAATTACAGCCTTTATCCATTTTGTATGATGCAGGCGACAATAAAAATGCAAATGGCGACCAACGATGTTGTAATTTACGGTGTTGAGACTGTGAAACAAACGTGTGTCCGGCTGTCGTTAGTGGCGACCGTTTTATTATGATACCACTTTTTACCACATGAATTATTAGGAGGTTCCACTACCTCGATCTCGATATGCTACTCACCTCGGATTCGCTCGTCATTACTTCCAATTACGTGTATTGTTCAATTAGCAAATAAAAAATGTAATATGACTTCACTTTACGTCGAACGATGATGACGATATCCTGCCTATGTATGAGAACTTGACTCGACGTTTATTTATAAGCCTACGTTTAATTTTGATTTTATAATTAATTTCTCACAACACATTATCAATTATTTAATTATGACTAATGTGATTTATTCCTTGAACTGTGTCAACGTAGATAAATTTTTGACTTTTTCTCCATATATGAAGGATACCGTAACGAACATTCAAATACATACACATCCGGGTACTTATCTGAAATTTCATGTCACTGCAGTGTTCGTATTAACACTGATACATTACAGGGTGATCATTTTAAATTATCGTAAAAAGTCTATTTACTGTGTAGCATAATATCCAAAGTCCAAATCAGACAAACAAACATATTCACATATGGACACCTGTAGATAGACATAACTAATGCAATAATCTAGGCGTCGACTACCTACTCAGCTCGAGGTAAGTAGATTTTTTTTTGTTTTTTACATAAATTATAATTGAAATGTCACCAAGAACATTTTAAAGTCGTTTTTTGTAAACTTATTTCCTTCCTTATCAGTCTTAAGGCCAGATGTTTCTATTTCCATTCGCCAGAACAGATGGGGTTGCCAAAAAATCAATTTACTTGTTGTTTAATGAATGTATTATGCAGATTGAATCAATTTTATTCTTTGAATATCGATAAATCTATAGAGGCAAGACAAATAAGTCATAACATTGGAAGACCAGGTAAGGCAAGGCCAAACCATTCCTCTTTTTGTACATATCAAGACAAGAATCGACTTGTTTGGAATATAAAAATTGTGCTTTAGAAAAATCTTCCCCATGACTCATTACCAATGTTTCATTAATAATTTTAAAAAGGTAACTTAACGTAATAATTTTAGATATCTATATCTGATGAAATTCGATGCAAATGCACTATTTTCGTACTGTACATAGCTAAGAGAGTTATACGTAATAAATTAACCCATTTTTGGTAGAAAAAAATACATTTTAAAAGGTGAACTGAAAACGGGAAGTTTTAGCAGTAACACACCACTAAATATTGATATGGTCATAAAAAGTATGATTATAATAAAAGGTACTATTATATTTATTTATAGTTCGACTAATGGTTAGTAGCATCTATTTCTTCAAAAACCATTCTTATCACATCGGATATTCGAATTAAGAACTGCTGCTAAGTCCGTTGTTCATAAATGAATACGAACACCTCTCAACCGTTAAATATTTGCAAAACGTTGAACATGTGAATTCGTACCTACATACGGCTTAATCTACATATTTATTTTTCCTTTGTCTCGAAGTGTAATTAGGCTTCTTTTTAATGTTCAACCGGTCACGTTTCCACCGTCAATATTCGTGTAAATATGTTTAATCTTCGCACATTTTATAGCGTGTGCAATAATGACTCAGAACATTAAGACGTAAAGGGTATATTTAGTGGCCACTTAACGACACATCTTGTTTTCGTATTGGTAATCCGATAGTGCAGACTGACCCATTCCATTTGGAAGGGTGTCGATATCGCTGCTCCCAAATGAATAACAATCATTTGTCATAAACGTTTAAATTATTGTGCTATTTGTGCTTTGACGGTTTTCACTAAATTTTGTGATATCTTTAAAAGGTTGACTTCCTCGTTGGTCGTGTGGTTGCAAGTGCGACTGCAGATCGGGAGGTCCTGGGTTCAATTCCCGGGTCGAACACT
>DWEJ01000001.1:0-31568 GCA_018245835.1 Mysoria sejanus stolli | reverse complement strand
AATTATATGTGTACTATTATTGGACTATTACTTTGGAATAATAAAAAAAATACTAAATTTTTATTAGTTACATCCAGTGAAATACATACTATAATTAACATCCTCCATTTATTCCACAACTATCTTTTTTTGCCTGTAATAGATTTAAATATTCCTTATATAGATCTAATTTACTTATACAATAATAATTTATGAACTGTCGCATGCGTTTCGCAACAAATGTCTCAATGATTTTATCAAAAATTTCATTCGTATTTAGCTATTTAGTATTAAATTATTCTTTTAAGAGCGTATATGGTTTTTATGGAGAATCACAGATAAGTCAACATTGTGTGTAAATAAAAATAAATAAATACATACATAAACTAATATTACACAAAACGCATGCTAATAACACAGCCACAGTTCATCATCCACTGGGCAACGTTGACCATGTCGAGAATACGCAAAAACGAAAATTTGTAACTGCTGTGACGTCAGCGTCACTTCCCTGGACAAATCTTCATGTATTTCCAACACTGAGCCAACGTCCCTCCAACACTATATAATGTATATATATAAAAATATTACTTACATACGGACAAGAAGATTACAACCTTGATACTCCTGAATCGAAACGATATCACATGTATTTTTTTAACATTACAATTATTATTAGTAAAATATAACTATTACTAAGATTTCTGGCCGATTTGCTACGATAATTATGAGTTATATGAATAATGTGCGGATATTTTTTGAATGAAATTTATTCGTAATGTTCGACTACCCAACGTGAGAAACGACACGCCCACCAACAAGTACCATCTGTATCAATGTTAGTGCTTTCTGAACCATGCACGAAATATTAATTTTATTATGTGTTTGTTGATTGTACGAATTTTTGTTACTGTACAAATATTTCAAGTTATTTAACCTTGCGTAGGAAGCCTACGGAACCACGCCATCAGCCCGCGTCTCGTAAATAGATTAGTACCCATGGCGTTGATCAATTATTTCGTTGGTTGATAAATGTAATGAAATTTAAAAATACACTAACTCGCGAGGCACTTCTCGCCTGACGACAAAGATTAAGAACCTCTTTATTGGCAAAATATGGTAATACGTAGCTCGATATTATCAACGCTATTACAGGAGTTATACTTATACAGATTTACAAATACATTAGTCAGAAAAATATTTCAAAGCGATTATCAACATGTTGCATGTATGCATACATTATTATTAGAACCCGCTTTGTCGATGCTGGTTGCTAGCGAGTGACGTCACAGCACATGACATTTTCCAGTTTTCAGAAATAATACTACATATTAAGTTTTCTTAAGTTATCCACCGGTTTAGTTCGAGTTTCCAACACGACCTCGAGACGTCATAAAGGTGCTCGGATAGGTCCGATGCTAGTCCGCTTATCCGAAAATGCGTGAGTACACTGGTACACTACTTGTGTACAATGTAGTACAAAGTAATCATACTTTTTACTGCATACATTTTACAGTTACTTAAAACTTCAATATATACTTAATAAGTTCATTGCACGTCCTACAGTTCTACGAACTAATGAAATTGAATGAATATTCCATTATTGAAGAAGTGTCTGCAATTAGTGCTCTAAATATACACTTAGACAACAATGTTTTCTTTACTGTAATACAACACTTATTTCCTATCTGTAATGAAGTAAAAAAGTTAAATCTTACATTCGCCTAAATGTCAAAGATTTGGGATTGGATTACTATTATTATTAAATGTATATGTTCGACCCAGCTGTTGTTACTTGCGGCGGAATTCAAGACGAGTTTCTTATGCTTGCGTCTAATTAAAAATAATTAATTAGACGCAAGCATTTCCAACATGAACGAAGTTTTGCATATCACAATGCGCAACGATCACGTGAGGTACTGCTGAGGACAACGAATGTACAAATACAATACGCGGAAATTAACACCACACTTGCGAGAAATGCGCTTCTCACATTTACGTCCTTATAGCGAAGTGTCTAGTTAATTTCTGCGATTTGAAACTACTGGAACCGACCTCCCGTCCTCATTTTGTCACGTATCAATCAATGTGTCTCTCTAGCGGTACACCCACGAGACGAGGCAACCCATGATATTTTGTCCGCTTCGGCAGTATTATTCCTCGAGACAATCAGGAGAGGATATGAAAAGCCTTCATCGCATCGATGAAGGCTTTTCGATCCGCATCGATGACGAAAATTCCACATTGATGTCAGCGTCATTGGCTTGTCGGCTGGCTTCGTTTTAACAGATTCTAATGGTCTGGTGGCCGTCAAAGATTCTTTAACCATACGGTTCTTATGTAATAAAGTATTTAAAATTAACAACATATACTTACAAATGGCTACATATCCTATTCCAACAAATACCAGTGAAGCATCGCTTTCAATCCGATTGTTCACAAAATTATAATAAAAATCACTTGAATTAGGACATCAAGTTTAACATTTCGCATAATTTTAAAATACACAAGATATATTTAATAGCATAAAATCTTACAAACGACTTTAAAATATTTCCTCGTCTATAAGTACACAGTTTACAAATATATTTTTTTTTCTTATTTTGTTGCTTCCGTATATTTAAAAAATAACTTATGCTAACCTTAACTAGCCTTGGAAATATCATAAGAACAGTTCTTATACATTAGTTACACTCAATACACGTAGTAACGTAAGCTTATTAATATACAATATAATATTGGGGCATCCCCTAGGTCAAACGCACTAATTAGCAAGTTACGCTAAACCGGCGATTAGTTAATTGACAGTTAACTATAATACTTAATCCTATTACTTCGGAAGGATCTCGAACCTTTATCTATACAGTAAAGCGACAGCAAACTGTTTCGCTTTCAAAATACAATGTATTCTTAAGATTTTTTTTAAATAAATTGATTTTTTGCGTGAGTTCCTCATTAGTACCTAATGTTTTCTTGCTTTTATTCACCGACAAATATGATTTCTGTGAACATTTCTGCCTTTAGGTAGTGAACCATTTTGCAGTACCGTTTCTGTATGGCGAATTAAATCGCTGTCCAAAGCACAGTTCGTAATTTATTTTCCAATTTAGAACTAGTTTTACTATCGACATCATCATGAGCACGTTTTGTAGTTCCATTGTTAAAGACGGTGGTTGAGCGTCAGCATAAACACTGATCCAACAAAAAATGAATAACTTAGGGCATACGTATATTTATGTGGGAGAGTTCACTGTCCCATATGGAAAATGGTTTTCGTTCTGCAAAATACAATTGTGTTTTTAAAACTTACGTTATTTTGCCCTTGGACGCCTGCTTGATAAGATTACGAGAGAAAATGTTTTAAAATGGCTGTGCTTGAAATAAAAATGAATAAGCAACAAAAATATAATTTAATATATCGTATACCTTTCTCAAGGACGCTGTCGTCTTCGTATGGTCGGTTACATCACCATCATCAAATTATTATCACGTAAGGGAGAAAGCTGACTATTTCCACAAACCGAAAAACTTGCGAAAGGTCTACTCAATACACAGACAATAAATTAATAAATCCAAAATTATATTTAACAAATTTAAGTTGAGGGACTATATTAATAATCTACTGAATTTTTTTTTCATTATTCAAACATGCTAACGGTCTCCAACCAGCCAGAATTTTTAATTAAAATAAAATTATAGATATTTCAAACCACTAATTAATTAGTTAAACAATCAGTAAATATTGTAAATTAAAAGAGAATATTTACATAAGGGTCAAGATCTGAATGTATTAATTTCTCAATACATCAACTGCGAATATAGGCATGCAGGTAGAGTTGAGTTATACGTATTCTTGCGAGGCATGCATTCTAATTTACACTTTGACATGTCATACGGGTGCGTAATTAAAGTATTATCAATGTATGTCCGCCAGACATTTATTGAAATGATGTCTCTCTGTATGTTTTTGTAAAAAAAAAATTACCATATAATGTGTAAAATAATTTTTAATGTGTAAAACAATTTTTTGACAAAAAAAATATTTAATTTTCAACGCTCTGGTATTTTAACTATTGTTTAACGTATGTCATATTTAAATGATAATTAAATTAAAAAGTAAATGATCCAATGCAATCTCAAACCTGGGAATCTCAACGTACACACGCCGGAAAAAAAGAAAAAAAAACAAGGAGTCGGTTGTCCAATGTTTGTCTTTAGAAAAAAAATATGTATAAAGTTCAATTAATACATTTCACAATATCAACTTACACATTTTTGCAAAAGAAAAAACGTGTTACATTTGGCTACTTACAAATAAACGTCCAATTTCGTTTAGGACTCAATTCTTATGTACAAACCCACACAGTACAATAATTTCGCATCCATACAGTCGAACACCCAAACAAGTTCATAGCTAGCTAGTGTAGTTTTTGCTCAACTTGATACAAAAGTTTTTTTTTTCATTTATAGTTATAAAAAAAACTTTTACATGCTTCAAGACTTTATAAATATAAAAGGTTTTTTAAAAAAAAAAAGGAATCTTGGGCGACATGAACCAAACAGTGGCGACATCAGCGGTACCAACATGACAACAATTTTTGTTTACATCAGACGCCTCTTAAGTTATCGACAACTTGTTTGAACTGTCTACTTTACGCTCTAGCTCATCAATGTGTCCCGAATCTACAATCTATGTCTGTTTCTCTGTCTCTCTCACTCTCTCTCTCGTATCTCCATCTCTCTCTGCTCTGTCGTGCGCAACTCAGCAATGCATATCTTTGCATAGTCTAAACTATAGTATTGCTTTCGTTTTATCATTTAACACAATACTATCACCACTTACATATATTTATGTATACCCAGTGAATCAGCTAATATCAGGTTATTTTTGGCAAGTGTTACGTTGAATGCTGCTGGTGGATGACAATAAAAATAATAATAACAAGTCTCACCATACAATAAATAATGTTTTTCCATATCAAAGTTATTTTTTTTGTACTCAGTTTTCATTTTGGAAATTTCCAAGAATCTCGTTAACGATAAAATAACTGTAAATTATTAATATACATACAGAAAGTACGTATACACATATATGTAATTTAAAAAAGCTAACTAAACTAATCCCAGTAGCGCAGGACGAACGAGTCGAGTCCGCGCCACTCGACGGCTCGCACTAAAGCTCACCGAGATAACTTTGCGGTGGCTAATGATTTAAGTTACTAATTAAATTTACAAAAAAAAGTATTAAAATCATCAAAATCTTAATCTCACATGACTACTTAAAATAGATTCTCTTACCTATTAACATTTTACAATTTTGGTACTTAATAAAAATGTCCCAAGCGTGAACTATTCAAACTCGTTACGGGCCATTCGTGATCGTGAAACTCTTGGTTTACTCGTAGATACGAACGCTACGGGCGCTCGCAGCCTCATCCGAGCTACAGCCGATCGTAGCCACGACAATATCACGCCCACGTCACGGCCGCCGGCAAACACGAACATGTCGCGACGGCGTGACGCTCTAACAGCTTACATCAATTGTCAATGTTCTCATTACGCTACTAGTATCTAAGCTATAAATGCTGTTCAATAATGACCATCACACACAGTATAGAAAAATATACATACACGTACTCAATCATCATCAAGAATATAACATAACAATCATATAAGAAGGTCTTGATCTTCACAACGGTTATTATAAGATTAGCATTTAAAAATAAAAAAAAAATTATATTACCAAAACGAAAAAACTAACCAACCATTGTTTATTAGTAAGGATACGGGAGCACCACGATTAAAAAACTACATTCAAGTTAAATTTTAAAAGTGTTGCAGACATATTTAAAAAAAAAGTTTTATTTAACTTCTGTAGGCTCCGTTCAAACAATGGACATACATAACATTAAGGAAAATATCACGCTCGTAATGACCATATAAAAATTAAAAATACAAACATCATCAACAAAGCGGGTACAAAGTCATTTCAGTCGTCATTCAAATGATAATATTTATATCGATACGATGATAATTATATTTTTTCACATTATTAATTTAATACCGCCGCTACGAAATATACGTACAGTAATTATTTAATATAGTATTTACAATTTTACCTACTAAGTCTCGATTTTGTATCTATGTACAATGTTATAATAGCATTACGTTAGGATGCTTTTGTTTTTATCGACTCGAATATTCACCACTTGACTTCTTACTATAAAATCCAAAACATATCAATAAATATAACTGTTTTACATTTATTTGCCATGTATCAATGGGGCACAGTATGGGGGTTACGTTTTGCAACATGTACGATAAGGTATAAAAAGAAAATTTCATTCATATAATATATTTTCAACCATATTTGTGACTCGAGGACCAAAAATATTTTTTTTTATTAAAAAAAATATACATATTTTTTCAAATTCAGTTGCAAACTGTACGCCTCATTCAACTGTACGTTTCGGTCATTCATTAATATTACATAATGCGACTATTATACAGTATTTATTGTATAAAAACAATTGAAACAATATACACTGCCGTTACGGCCGTTCAACGACAAATAACCAAAGAACATTCACACAACGCCAACATTAACAATAGCAAAGGTCAATTGAATTCAACATTTAAATTGAACCGGTTAAAAGTGTAATTCGCAGTGGTGAAAAGGAGCCGCGTTGAGAATTAAATGAATAGTGCCCAAGCGCCACGGCATCCGCCATGTCTGCAAGCGAGTCAGAACTTCGTGGCAAGTACGGATGGCATAACACAGGACTTTTGTAATATGATTCAGCGATTATTTTTTAGAAAAACCAGCACTTTATCTATAGGTCCAATAAATGTACAACTGTTAATAACGTGCACAAACTGTTACAATTTCTAACCCTATACATGTATAATTTTCTTTTGTTGTTATAAAAGCGTTAAAACGACAATAAAATTCGAAGTAATACACAAATGACAGCTGTCAAACATAATAAAGTCTGTAGACAGGTGACAGGTATGCTGTCATCTATTGATGACGTCGTTAATAGGAGTAATATGACCCTAGTAATAAACTATTATACCGTTTGTCTCTGACAACCTGTTAATTTTCTTGAAATTAACAAAGAAATAATCTCCAAATCAACATACAAAAGTATTCGTCAAGGTCAGCATTAGTCCCTTAAAACGACAATTATTTTTTACAGTCACAATAAGATTATGGCTTGATTTTAAAAAGTACGTGTGCATGCTATTTGTGTTGCATGTACATATCTTTAGTAGCACTTTTCATACGTAAAAGATTTCAATTGCAGTTTCAAGGTAACCAATGTCAGTCCTTTCGCCACAGGCGGAGTGATATTGTAAATTAAATAAAAAAATATACATAACAAAGAAGAAAAACCGGCATCAACCGTTACACTACACTAGTGAGGTCCGTTTGGTGTTGAGGAACGTCGACACACGTAGCGCTCACGGGGCGGCAGTGACGTCACTTGTGCCCGTTGCCAAGCGTATGGTCGGCGACCTGCAATACGATCGACGTTGAGAGCGCGCAGCCGTGTGTCGTCGTTCCTAATGAGGCTGCAAGGGCTCACGCTAGGCGGGGTTCCACAGATTTTGAACGTAGCAAAAAAAAAAGAAAACGAATATCCGGCTCGGAGGATTGAATCCGACATGTTATTTAACCACCGCCACGCGTTTTTTGTACAGGTTTGGATGTTTGACCGTTTTGTGTTACTAAATGATTTTAGTAATACGGCGGCCAGACGTCCGTGCGACACCACCCGTCACCAGAGGTTTGTCAAAAGCAAGGAGTACCCAGCGGATTATGTGATGAAAAATAAAATTACAACCCATCTTTTGAAACCCAGCTCCAGATTAAATATTAGTTAGTTTCAATGGGATTTTTTTTATCCACACATTGGAAAGAGCCCCACAGGACACGATATACACAGCTGCGCGCAAGCCATCATTTAGCTGTTACATTTACAAAGTCACAGAAAGATCAGTGGCTGTGCACTCCACTCACAAATCAGTTCCGCAAACAATTAATGAACGGTCACGGCCCAATGGACACTAGTGCACAAACCACTTAACACATTAAATAAATGAAACAAAAAAAAACAAAAACAATATAAAGCGGTATAAAATATAACAGCCAAACAATAGATATACATATGTATATATATATAATTATATTTATAATATATTAAAACAGATTGGTGCCATATAAACCTTGTAGTTGAACGAAACAATGTTGTTAAGCTAGATACACACATGCAACCATATTAGATTAATACATAAGGTAGTTGGTAGCCGAGCGGAAATTTTTGGTAACCCTTTACAAACTTGAGATAATCTAAATATCTTAATTGTTAATACACAGAAAATAACACGTTAAATAATATTTTACGTAATACATATAATTAGAATTACCTGCGGCCACAGATGCCAACCTATTAATCTATTAATTAATCATTGGCTATTCTTAATATTATGCAAATGCAAAATTACAAACTCTACTGGTTACTAAGAGAAACATTAAAAAAAAAAATCTAAAACAACATTGATGTTATGGAAATTAATATCTCCATAAAATTACTGATATATACCATCCAGGAATTGTTTTGTACAACTGTTTCACAGGACACTGTATGACCTAAAATACAAACTTAGATATAGACACTTCGTTATTGTAAAATATATATGCACATCAAGAATTTACCTCTTGTTTTTATACAGAACATGTATATACATGTATAAACAAATACAGTGCTGTTAATATATGTTTCAAAAATAAAAGTTTAATGTGCATTATATATTTTAAACAATACATTGATACAAACAATATAAGTACAATCAAGTATACATGTTTATAAATAGATCTCTCTCAAGTCACTTAGATACAATCATCATCATCATCATCATCATCAGCCTACAGCTGTCCACTGCTGAACATAGGCCTCCCCCAATACAATAGATACAATCACAATATGGTTATTATATTTATTTTATACAACACAATATGAAACAAATTTCTTAGTATATCTTCTTACTTGTATGGATCATTACATTTTTGTATAAGTTACATGTATGTATTTGTATACCACATGAAAATGTAAAACTCTACATGTTTAAAACTCTTAACCTGCATTTGTAGTCGAGTAAAAAATGATCAGATAAAAAATATTGAAAGAATGGTAGTGAGTATCTGTGTTCATTTATCTTAATGGAATCTTACTTCTCGACTGTACATTGAAAATTGTTTAGTAGTGAGTCGATAAAGGAATATTTGCATTGAAAAAACAAAAGATAGCACACTCACGCACACACACAAACACTCACTTTAAAAAATAGAGGACAATGTAAATAAATAAAATACAGAAGTAATTTGCACAATTTCATATTTTAATTATTTTGAATAATAGTACTGATTGCAATATATTAATGGAAAACAAAATATACATATTAACATGAAATAAATTGTTTGACTATGCTAATATTTACAATTACAGAAATAACTTAGTATCAAATATGAAATTCGTAATAATAATCTCATTCTTTATCTATAATGTATAAAAAAAGCTTAAAACTACAACCAGTTTATAACTATAAAATTAATTTAGTTAAACCATTGTCAGTAGACATGACAACATAAAAACAGGTTAACTTGTAGACACTGTTTTTATTTCATTTTTTTAGTAATTAAATAGGCATAAATAAACCACAGTAATGTGACCAAAAAACAAAAATCCCAGTTCTTAATCCACCATAAAACTGTTTTAGCTACTAACAGTTGTTATGTAATCATCAAATGAATTTATATCTACAAGTGAACTCAACATTAGAAAATAATAAAACTTAAGTACTTTCGTGAACAAAAAATCTATCTGAAAACAACTAGCATATATACATCTTTTTGAAAATTACAATTCTAAGTGAAATGGTAACAACAATGGCACCACTACTCAAATATGATTAGAAAATAAACCTATTAAATAATCTATTTTCACACAAAATGTAATAACAACAAAGGTTCAAAAATTTCTCAAATCACGATACCTAAATGAAAATTAATGTATATATCTTCTTCATAACAAGAAATTGGCTACAGCAATACTTGGACGTTTTGTTCATGTGGACGTATATACATATATATTCAGTTCTCCAAAAATTTCTTAAGCAAAATAATATGAAACAATTATATTTGATCCTATCAAATAATTAAATTGTAATTTAAAAGCTAAAATTAATATAAGAAGTGAATTCTTTTGTACATTGAGCTAAAAAACAAAATTTTTCCTTTTGATTACATCACATCATATTGGCTACGTTCCATTAAAGTTATTGAGTAAGATGTCTAGAGCTACAGGTGAACAAGCAAGATGCTATCAACGATTAGATTGTGAAAAAAGTAGGAATTCATTTTGTCTGTCTCTTTATTATATAAGTCAATTTAATGTTATATCCAGACAAAGGATAGACTTTTTATTTAATTTTGTCATAAAATTGAATTCTACATTTATTAACTGTTGTTTAAATTAATATATCAAGTTATTTAGTGACGTAAATTTTAAATATTTATAAATAAAAAATATTCCTATTTTATAACCAAATTCCAAATAATGTTCATTCAAAATTGAATGTCTCAAAAGAGAAATTTTAATAGAAATAGATACAAGCAAATCGCGGTAATAATCTTAATAGGTATTTATAATACACCTGTAGCCCACTAGCCAAGGTGTCAGGAGTAATTTCAAGTTTTAATGTTTTTCTTACGAATCCTATTTGAAGTTAATTACGGTCGTGTCATATAAATGCAATGTTACTATATTGCAGTGTGTGGTTCGAACGAACAATGAAATACAGTGTACCTGCAGGCAAACCCTGCGCATGTGTAGTCAAACATATCTTCTCCCATTAATCTAAACTCGATTTCCCAGGACGTTAAAACAACTATCTTAGTTGAAGGAACAAGATATTAAACCCTGTATTATTTATATTTCCTACCATTTTTGAGCAATACATACAAGAATCTTTAACTTATCCAAATCAGCTCCTATACGCCAACATCGATAAATGAATATTACAAAGAAAGTTATGATAAAACAAAATTAAAAACTAAAATAGAAGAAAATTTTAAAATAAATTAAAGCTGTTATGGTAATATGTTGTGTTAGTGGCCGTAAGTGATTACGAAAAACAATATTTATGTATGTATGTGTACATATGTATGTATGTGTGTGTGTGTACATGTATGTATGTATGTATGTATGTATGTATGTATGTATGTATGTATGTGTACATACATACATGTAAAAAAATTTTTTTTTTAAAAAAGTGGACAGTGGAGTTTATTTTAAGAGTAGAAAATTATAAAATAAAAATTTAATTTGGTCAATCATATACTAACATATATATATACATGTGACGATCATGATTGATAATAAAAAAAAGTATAACATTAAAAGAAAGTAATGCTCTTCGTTCCTTTGTTTGTGGATATTCAACTTAGTTCACCATATTTTGTAATGAAGTACATCTAAAGCACATACATCGTACATAATCATCAACTACCTATATATTTATATAGTTGTCGTCCCATCTCATATTTTGTACCAATGCAATATTTACGCTAATAGTGAAGCCAATAGTATAGTGGTATCATATACTAATGCTAATGTATTATATGTTAATATGATAATATAATAATATAATAATAATATTAAATCTAATGTTAAAAGCATGACTTCCAAAAAAGGCCAGCAGCAAGGAGGCGTGCTGGTTGGCGCACGGATAACGTATTTTCTACATTGATTTTTACAATTTTTTTCACTCTAAGCGCTATCTAATATCACATTCGATGTGTTACGATTGTTCGTATAAAAACATCATGATACTTCAAATGGCCACAATATGTATTATATTAACATATACATATCATATAAACATTAATAAAATCTATAAAATATTGTATACTGGTAACAAAATAAGTCTCAAAACATCCCTATTGAAAAATGGATCTAATCTGTTCATTACAGTTAGTGTTTTCTATGTTAATTTAAAGAACTTGATTCGTAAAAAAAATTAATGAAATATGTATGCCAGTTAGCCATATGTATGCAAGCGCAAGCAAAAACACATGCGAACACGAATATTATCTTTTACACTTAACTATAAAAAGGGATATTTGTCAAAAGAAAAAATCTAACTGTTTTTGGAATTTTTTTATAATTACTTGAAATTATATCCCCGCCAATGGAAGTCTCTACGCAATGATTAATACATGTGAATTTTAACAGACCACTCGTTTCTTTCGGTTCACAAACATATGAAATTTTTATGATTAGACCAAAAGAAATGTATACTCACATTGTACTTGATAGGTGTTTAGTTATTTTTTTCTCCATATAATAATGACTTTTTCTAGTTCGTGTCACATCCATAATATGTACAAATTAAAAAAAAATTTAAACTACCTTCAAAACGTTCACTACACGCACATTCTAGTTCAGTCAATTTTTTTTTGAGTTTTCCGTATCTCCTGTAATATTTTTTTTATAATTTTACGGACATTATTTTTTTAAATATATATGATTCTGATATTCTAAATTCAAAGTAGATAATTTTCTTTAAAATAATTGTATGATTTATATGCTTAAAAATGCATTAATTCCTGAGTTTTACTAAGTTCATTATATTTTTGCCTACATACCTGTATTCAGAGTACATAAATATACATTTTTTTAATACACATTTTTTTTTATGTATAATTTACAAAAACTTTTAACGTGTAAATATTCAAAACGTTACTTACGTTTTACTTTGAAATATAAATTTATAAATATCATAATGTATATAATTTATAACAGACAACAATATATTGCAACTATTAACAGCACGATAGTAATTATAATCCTAAATATAGAATAGTATCTAAAAATTCTTATAAAATAAGAGTATAATATGCACTACACATAACAATATGTATATCTGAAAAAGCTTGTATAATAAAATATTTGTACATTAGAGAACTTTTATAACTAAATTGAGAGATTGTAAAATGTTACACTTATACACTAGATAATTAAAATTATAATGGAATGTGAATGGAATGATAAATAAAGAAAAAACTACAGCCACTTCGAAAGCAACAAGACACTAACCAATGTTATACAAAATAAGATGCAGGAGTGAGATAACAAACCGGGTTGTCGGTACAACACGCAGAGATTAACATGGCACTTTCGGGAAATGCGTGATGAGAAATCCCTTCTCGCCATGTTACTCACCCTATCCGTCGGTCCCCTACCTACACGTCGGTACTCGCTATGACGTCATCATAACAAGGTGTCTAGTTAACTTCTGCGAGTTATACCCATAAACTTATCTTAGGAAAAAAGTTGCTATTTAACTACATATATATTAAATGTAATAATTGCATATCAAAATATTTATAGTAAAATATTATATATTATTTACCAAGTTCCATATTTCTAAAATAAACCGACCAGATCAGTTGATGTAATGGTTGTATATAAAAATATAATTCGTATCGATATTTTTTTACTATATTAGCGAATTTTCATAATCGCACAAGAAATGAGGCTACTTTAGCGATTTACTAAATCACGCTTTAGAAGTTTTCAAAACAAGTTTATTGTCACAGCTGCCAATGATGTCTTTGGACAACTCTTACTTTGATAACGAATTAAGATATGAATATATAATGAGCTACTTGGCAACGTCAAGATATTGGCATAATTTTGTTACAAGTTTCCTCTTAAACGAAATGTAACATTTCGAAAATTTATTCAACTTTAAACATATACAACTGTTAAACCAACTCGGACCTTATAATTAGATTTATGACTTCACAGCTAGAAGAATACAACAAGTTGAGAAATGTTGACATTAGTTACGGCCTACGATGATTCCTTATAAAGAAAAAGCACGACAATGCCGCAGGTGGGAGAGATTGACGTTTTATTATTTTTGAGGATGGAAACACTAAGAACGGCGCTACTCGGGCGGCGGCGGCGGTACGGGCGGCGGCGGCGTGGCCGGCAGCGGCGGCGCGGCGCGCGGCGCAGGCGGCGGGTACAGCGGCGCGCCGTAGTAGTACCCGTCCAGCCCCATGCGGTAGAAGTACGGCGGCGGCGGCACCATGTAGAACGGCAGCGGTGGACGGCTATAAGGGGGTGGTATATTCCAATTGCCTACCTTGTGGTGGGGTGCTCCGTTCTGGCGGGGCATCTTCTGCGGCGGCCCGGGCTCCGCTACCCCGGGCCGCTTCCTCGACGTCTCCAACACCTCCTTCGATATCTTGATCTTGAGGCCGGGCGGTTGCGGCGGGGGCGGAGGTGCGGCGAGCCTCTCCTTGGGGATTTTTATTTTCAATCCGGGACTCGTTGATAGTTTTTCCCTTGGAATAGTTATTCGTAACGGTCCGTCGGCAGCCGGCGTCTCCACGGGTGCGGGGGCGGGAGGCGGTTCGTCCTTCTTTCGCTCTTTATCCTTTTTATGCTTCTTTCTCTCCTCTTTCGACTTGTCACGATCTTTGTGTTTGTGTTTATCTTTTTTCTTCTTTTCCTTTTTATGTTTGTGGTCCGACTCCTCCTCGTTTTTGACTGGTTGTGGAGGTAAGGGTTCTGGCTGAGGTGGGGGTTGTTGGGGTGGTTCTACTATCGGTTCTCTTTTGACTTCTATAGGAGACTTCTTTTCTGTTGCAACTGTTATAGGCGCTGGTTTTGCTAGACTTTCCTTAAGTAGATTTGAGACAAGCGTTGGATCAGTTTCAATGCCATTCATTGCTCTCACCGGTTCCGGCTTTCTTTGCTCCGGTGGTCGAGCTTTGATCGCGTTACCGCGTTGTGATTCCCTTATAACGTTTTCATATCCCGGTGTTTCGTCCAGCTTCTTTACAACAGGGATTAATTCTGGTTCCGAGTTCGAAGGCGCCCTTTGTCTTTGCTTGGGTTGCTCCTTCGGAGAGGAAAATGGTGATAGGATAGTTGGTGGTTGCATTTCTCTTATTGCTGCTGAGGGATCCGGTCTCTTTTTGTGTGGACTGGCTGGCCTAGGCTCCTGTGTAGCTTGTACTGGTACTGGCTGAGGTGCGGGTGTAGGTGTCGGTCTTGTTTCTGGTCTGGGTTCAGGTCTAGGTCTTTGAGGAGGTGGTTGTGGTCTTCTCGGGGCCGCAGCAGCGGCTGCCGTAGGTGTTGTTGCATTTTCCGGAGAGAATAATGACGGAGGCCTTGTTCTTTGTGGTATGGCCTCCGGTTGGGGTTGCGGAGGGATAGGTACAGTAGGTGCAGTTGTCGGATTCGAACTTGTCGATGAGCCAGGTACTGGAGGTATTTGAGGTCTATGATGTCTATGATCGTGAGGAGGTTTGTGGTGGGGTGGCTTTTGATGGGGCCAGGCATGGTGTGGCTTATGATGGTGTTGGCTGGATGATGGCCGTTGGTGGTGGGGCGGAGGCGGTTGGGTAGGACGATTACTGGGGGGTGGAGCGCCAGGCCTGTTCTGTTGTAGTGCGGCCTGTTGCCTTCTCTCTCGCTCCTCCCTCCGCTCCCGTTCCTCTCTTTCTCTCTTCTCTCTGTACAAATTATAATCTATTTTCTGCGGCTGCGACGCAGCGGGTGGCGGCGCCGCCGTGGCGGGAACGTAGCCGCCGGGGACGGGTTGCCGACGTCTTTCACGTTCGTATTCTGTTAATAATAATAATATTTCAATGAATAGACGATTCAGAGGAATGTCACGGCGACCTGGCAATATTTTAGTCGCGATGAAATTAACCTATGTTAATTAATATTCGTTTTCAACTAAATAATGTAACACCGACCCTTTGCATGTTCGCATTTTATTATACATAGTTTTTTCACAGTGCTTGATTAACATTATGTATTCCTTTACACATCTTTAATTTTATTTTAAAAAAAAAGACATTTTTTAATGTCTGCTTAATGTACATATTATATTCTTACAAAATGGATTTGCAAAATATTAACTTATAAGGAGACTTGCAGTTAGAAAATATAAGGAACTATACGAGCAGATTGTAAATGTAAACAAATTACATATTATTATTATGTTAGTATGCATCAATTGCACTGGAAAAGACTATCTACAAGGAGATAAGATTAGTAATCAGAGCTATCTCAACTTTATTTGAAGTGCCTGAGAATGGCACACAAACGAATAATCTGTAACGACACCTTAGTAAAAGATGGCATTTGTTCATTATATGTACATATTATATCAAGGGAAGACAAACTAAGTACTTCCATCTATGGTCCTAAAAAACCTTGTTTCGCCTCTTCTACATTAATAAGTCATATATTTATCAATCCTTGGTGTTAACTTACTTTTCTACGTTATTAAAATAAAATAAAAATACACAATTACCTTTATCAAATGACTTGTCAAACTCTTCATTGGATGGATGCTTCTTATCGAAAGATCCAGGGGCTGCAGACGAGCTCGACGGGTGAACACCCGAGTGTGGTGATCCACCACCTGGAGTGAAGCACTCTATCAGACATAACATTTGACTAATTGTAATAAGTTATCACACTATTGGACTGTGTTCGCGATGAACAAAAACAAAAGGTATTTGGATGGAAACTTCTGTATTTCCTTAGCTTTTAGACAATAGAATAAAATTAGGTGTGCAGTCTGTACGGTCTAGGCAGGTAGTCTATCGAAAGTGTTGTGATTGAAGGGATGTTTGTGCCGACTATGGGATGTTGGTGTGTAAGATAATGTATGATTGGTTGAGTGTATGGCTCGATACATGTCCCAAATAAGGTGCGTTGACAGTGGCGGCGTCTAAATAAGCGGCGTCAACAGACTGGCCTATTGGCCCAACTCTAATGGAACCTGACAGCCGAGCCGGGATTCAATTCCCAATCAGATTAAATACTGTTGTGACTGAGCACTAATATTTATTCTGTCTGGGTGCAATAAAACTCTATATGAGTATACATTTATATATGTAGTTTATCAATCATTTCATTACAATTGTCCACAATCTCACCTGATGGTGAGAGGCATAGTCTAGGAGGTGGCTATAGCATAGATGGATTGTGTGATACAGAACTTACTGTTGTTGGACATAGTCATCATTTTCCGTTTGAGCCTCGAGGGGCACTTGTCGAAGATGTGCAGAAACTCGGCGGTCAGCTGTTTCAGCAGCTCCGAGGTCACGCTGCGGTCCACGTACGTGAACCACTGGCGGCCCTCGTGCGATTGAGCTATCTACAAGATTGCGCATTTAATTTAAGTTTATTGACATTTATCCAGAGATGTTCAAATCAATGAAAAAGTACAGCTATTCTGCTAAATAATAACAGATGACGTTGATCACAAAAATTACACCTTTTCAATTGTAACCATTGCAAAATTTATATTATTCAATATAATTATGATACTTGCCTAAATAGAGCTGATGGAAACATTGATAGAATATTCTAGAATGGATTATTAAGTAGGATGAGATAGATTGTAACTTAAGGGCGAAATGTTTGTAAATCTATTGATAGTTAATTTTGGTAGAACAAAAAAAATCAAATATTTACTAAAACATCATTTTTATAATAGATTCGATGATTAATATAAGTCAATAAAATTCAACTTGTCTTTGAGGGCGATACGGGAACATTGCTTCGCCCGCCGCTGGAAAGTATACCGCGGGCAAGACTTACCGACTTATATCCGTCATGAAAGTGCTCAGTGAGCGCTCATTAAGGGAGGCTGGCTTATGTCCAGCAGTGGACTAAGACAGGCTCACGATGTGCTGTGCTAATAATATAAGCGTAATTTTAGGTATAAAATTACAACTTACAGCCCAGTTACTCCATTTTGACGCTAAATGTATACAGAAGCAAGCTACGACTGTCGGCCTGTACTGCAAGCACATGGTCGTCAGATGCAAACTGTTGGACGCCATGAAGTACGACGTCTGAGCTAGGTCCTTGGACGCTGGAAATCAAAACATTCGATAGATAAATGAAACTTCAAGCTCTTAACGATTAAACGCGTGGAAATTAAGTCCGAATACATCCTACATACAAAGAGAATGCTTAAAAAACATTTATGTTAAGAAAAAAAATTTCATTTTCAATTTGATTTGTATAAAAAATATATATGTATGTCTATATAATTATCAGATGTGAAAAACGTGCGTATTAAAATGAATATAGGTATGAGGTAAAATATGGTGTGAAGCTTATGTTATAATAATAATTATTTTATCAATTTATTAATTATGAACTTTACTAAACATTCCATATTTTGAAACCACGAAACAATCACTTTTAAATGCTATTGCAACCGTTTAACAAAATGGAAAGCAGAGTTCAGTATAAGAAAAATAAATTATGTTACATCGTCGGGCATAATTTTATCATACGCTAATAACTCTGATCTGTTTTCGCAAACGCAACAAAAAAAATTTTTTTTTTACTAATCGTAATCAAAACTCGAAGGGAAACATTTGAAAAAAAAAACTGCATAGTAGCACTTAAACAACACTGGAAGTTGCAACACTGTTGTCAAATGTATGGGGTGCGGGACAGGGTATGAGTATGACACACAAACGTACAGTTTATATATATAAACATACCTCATACAGTTGAGATAATTTCATACTTGGCCGTTGGTCGTCCGGTTCACATTATATGTACGAACGGTACGTTTTTTTTTCATAAATAATAATGCGGTTCGGTGGTGTTATTTTAAAATAAAAACATTTGCGTTTGATTGTCATTTGTGTGAAACAATTGAAAACAAAATTTCAGCCAGTGTCCTTTTGTTTTTACAATAACATAGCACTTTTGTACTTTTATCAAGTTAGGAGCTAATCTGTATATAAAAAAATATTTGTCTGATTTTTATATGTATATATGGAAATTAAACATTTTATATTTATTGTGGACATTACGTGCAATTATAGTAATTAACTTTAACTGAATTTTTCTTAAGGAGCAAATCACGAGGTGAGGCGCAAAGGATTAAAAATGAAAATCAAATAATACCGATCAATAAAAAATAATCTTTTTTATTAATATATTTTTTCATATTTAGACCGTTTTAGTTAAGTCCATATTTGACATTTATCGGTTAAACAGAAACATTGTGGACGAGTAAATTACAATTATCAATGGCAATAGACAATACAAAAAGTTAAAAAATAACAATTCAAAACATAGCATATATATTTACAAGTGATAATCAAACGCAACTCAAGCATACAATAATATTTTAAACTGTCCTGACGTTCATTGAACTACAAAAAATTAATTAAAAAAAAATACAAAACAATTTCAAAACCACCAAGACGCCAACAAAATTAAAAACGTAACCGTGCGCCCACACACTCTCGCCAAAACGCGTATCGCTCGCGCCTACACGCAAAGTGCGTACGTGCCATACGGACGCGTCTCACCTTTGACAAGGTGGCAGGTCCGTACGACGTGAGTGTGAGGGTGGTCGATCGCTACATCGAAACCTAACGTTTGGAGCAGTACGTTCTCGTTGAATACTAGGTCCTGCGCCTGCAACAAAATGTTAGCTAGTTTCAATAATAATAAAACTTGTAATGCTTAACTAAAAAAGAAAAATAATAAACCTATAACATAAGTATATAACATACGTACATATGTATTATATGATAGCATATTCTCTTTCCAGTTTTATATCAGATATCCTATCATTTGTGATGAGCCCAAAGAACACTAATATTGAAGTTAAAACAACAATGTTTATATATAAAAACACATCTGACAGCGTACCTGCTCTTGATAATGCTCGGAGGTGAGCGCGGTGACCCCTTCACCTCTGTGGAGACAAACGTGGGCGACTTTTATCACATATTCCAATTTGCGGGGCTGCTCTTCTACCTGCAACATACGTTAAGGGCACAAGTCTTAATATTTTGCCTTGAAGCTCATTCGGTGCCTTTTTTTTTCATTTTATTAGAGGTTTGCAAATTATTATTTTTTGCCTGAATTGTTGGCTGTTAGGCGTTGTACAAAGCCCTGGAGACTCTTTGTTTAAATTGTTATAAGATATAAATAATATATTATCTGTTACATTTCTCTATTGTTTTATTTGTCTGAAACGTTAATAAACACCTCACAAGGCAATACATAAATTGTAGGTAGACGGCTCTTTTGGATTATCTGATAAATACATTAAAGGATTTTTAATGCTACAAATTCTTATTTCAAGTGCATTAAAGATCATTTAAACAATAGGTTAATCACCCTCATGCAGAGATATGTTTAATAAAGTCCTTCAGAGTTGGTAACCCGTTGATGATAACAGAATGTAAATGTCCGCAAGTAACGGTGACCACTTCTTATCATCATACAATTTAAAAACCTCCAAATATAATAGGTACATAAGAAGCTGAAATCAACTCGGCATTCGCGAGAAATATGCTTCCCCTCTCGCCATTCCTACTTCCCCAACTTATACATTTTATACGCGCATGTGTAAACATTATACAAATGCATATTGCATATAGAATATGTAAACATTATACAAATGCATATTGCGTAACCACTGCGAGGTGCCTCGTTGACTTCCGCGAATTATAATTGTGATATTAATCTACTCACCTTCGCGGCGAGGAAGAGCGCCGCGGCCGCTATCGCGTTCCTGTGAAACTGAGTGAACGAATGAAACGCGTAGAACCGGTGCATGTACACTATAGCCGTGTTGATGCATAGCTGAGATCTGTTGTTGGCGTAGGTTAAGGAAATACCGGACAATGTAATACAAGTTTCATAAGTAAATATAAATATTTTAATGTTACAACGTTATTATGGCTGCATACACGATCATAATAAAAAAAAAACTGAAATATAAATAGCCAACATTAAATTTGTAATGTTTAGTTGATCAGTCAACAACACCCTTATATTACAACATCCATAGTGGCAACTACGATACCAAAATGTTTCAAATACCAAAGAGACATCTACAAGACTATTCTATTCATTCTTACTTGCCTAGTCTCCAATATGACGGAATCATAAACGTTATAAAATGTCCATGATATAAGAATATCCCTAACATCAAAGAAAATGTACCATATCATCTCGGTATACGGTAATTAAACACACCCCTCCAAAATGTACTCAAGAATTCATTTCCGTATTTCAAATTCTTTCAATTAACCTACCTACACCTAAATGATTCAATAAAAACGAGTAACATGACGATCGAAGCGAATCTATAGCATGAATGGTAGCGCTAGGGTAGCGTGACGGACTGTAGCCTAAACTCTTCTGAATGTGACATTACATTAGTGTTCGACAGTGGAAAGTGAAAAATATTGATCATCTTTTATCGAGTAACGATTTTTTATCCAATATCGAGTCAAACAAGGTCTTCAGCTATCCATACGTATGATTGTCGGGTAAGTTCGTATTAATATATCAGGAAACAGTGTACAAATACACCAGCATCACTAATCGTGTCCTCGTACTTGCACAAGTTCAGCCTACACTGGCGCGCGTGAATACAGCTCGTAGTAAAGTATTCAGTCTCAAAGTGTCTTTCCGCTGTCTCGACGTCCGACGTGAGAACGATAAAGACGAATGTGTCAGGTAAATAAAAATGGTAAAAACTAATATCTCTTCAATTTTTGGTGCAATAAATAAATCCTTATCACATTTTGTGATTATGTACATAATGTACAATTACACAATGTTAATTGTAAATCACTTTTGATGTACATTAGCGCAATAGGCAGTAACAATAAGTAACTGGTACCGCACACAGCGATTCTTAACCTTTATAAATCCTAACTACATGCATACAACATTAACATTTTTGCTAATTCTACACTTTGTATAGACTCAAGTACAAGACACCACATTATATTCAACGGTTGGACGTATATCGTATTCCATAACTAGAACAAACTATCCGAGTGGTAAATAAAAAGTTACTTGTTAACATCAGCATGATAATTCAACTGCCTCGTTGGTCGTGTTGGTTGCAAGTGCAACTGCCGATCGGGAGGTCCCGGGTTCGATTCCCGAGTCGAACACTACAAAAGAATTTTTCTAATTTAGAAATTTTTTAGAAAATCTAAATTAAAATTCTAGTAGTGGTTCGGAGTCTGGATATGTGCCCGATGTATAGCAATAGGCTCACCACCTATTCCATAGTGGGACGTGAACGTAACAGGTGAAACGTGGTAATGTTCTGCATTCCTCTGCCTACCTCTTCGGGGATTACAGGCGTGAAGTTACGTTTTATGAAAATCCAAAATACATTTTGTGTTTGGATTTTGTAACTTACGAAATCGACGTACGTGTGTGATATGAGTGATGAACGTAGAAGGTCAGTTGTGTAACAAAAGGGATTTTCGACATTCAGTTCCTATATTCTAAACCCGTAAGAATACCTGTAGAGGTATTCTTACGAGTTTATACGTATTCTTTGAGTTCATTCTATACTGACGCGTGAACAATTGAATTAATTTGCCGTATATTATAACTTTCCATTGGTAGTTGCATTGATAACATTCTCATACATGTGTGCCACATGTGTTATGACTCATACATTTTTCAGTACACAAACACAGTATAAGGAGGCATTATTACTCGGTCATGTAATCGCGACTGACTCATCACGTGAATCGGGTGTACAATAATTTCACAATATTTTTCCTCATATCGCGCTGTTCGTGTGAAACAAGACAAACTGAATAACAACATATTTCTCGGAAGACGCAAAAGTATTTTTACGTGCAACGGTTTTCCGTCAATAATGTCGCTTGTATATATTATGCTACCTTGTAAATCGTCTCATTCTACCGCTTACATACTTAATAGGTTTACGGCCTTAACCATTCTCATGCTGAGAGGAGATCCATGTTTTGCAGTTGAAAGATAAAGGGATTATAATGATAATGATTCTACTGCTAAGCGGCCGACCTGCTGAGATAGAAATGCTTTTGCGGCAGATAGAATGGGGCGTATCTAAATCCGAACTGAAGCCGGTCTAATACACTACAGAGTAGAAACCGAGTCTATGAGAACTGGTTGCCACTCACCACTCAGGTGACCACTCGTACCACGCAGGTGGTACGAGACGATGACCGACAAGGAGGTGCTATTTCTGGATTGAAGACAGTTGCTGTCACAGCTGTGCAACCCTAGTTTGTCGTGTTAGTCGTATAACTACTCCTCTCCATAAATCTGCTGCATAGCGATAATGGACAACACGCCACGGGAGTTCAAGACCATGTTAATTCTACATATAAATATAAAGCGAATATAATTTACACGTTCCGCGTAAACCTGTACGCAACACGCTTATCCTGCTTTTGGAATGGAAATATTCACGCATAATCACACGCATACAAACATAGACACACACAACACATACATATATATACAAAAACACACGTAAACATAAATAATACGACGCGCGATGCAAAGCCATTTCCATGGCACAAATAATAATAATATGTAACGCGTATCTATTATCGACCTCCCAGTTCCAACGAGTAATATTGAAGATCATGGACACATCTACGTAGCTTACGTAAACGCACGACGGTCGCCGCTGGCCGGTCGATTTAAATATAAACCTTGTGTGATTAAAAGTGTGGGGTCTACTCTGAGTTTTTTCTTCCACATTTCCGCTTGACCGACAGCTGTGCAGGTACCCTCGTCGGTGCGCGCGTTCCAACAGGTGGGAAAGACGACGACCTCTGAATAATAATGTTACGCCAGGTCGCTAACGAGGCATACAGAGGGGACCAAACATATCTTGGCCAATAACCTAACCTAACTGCTTCTAGATTCAACATTATTTTTATACATCCATGCCGACATCTAATTTTCCCTAGAATTATTCAAGAGAAGTGTGAAAAGACAGTTTCGAGAGAAGGGTGCTGCAACCTAGGCTACATCTCTCTCTACAAATAAACGCCACTTAAGGTTAAAATTATACCTCATTTATTGTATGACCGAGAAATCGTTTCGTCCAACGCGCGATCTGTCTGCGTATTTTGGCACCAGTCAAAATGAAAACAATTCTGCATAGTTTCCTGTTCGACTCCCGCGCTTACGTCGATGATGTGACTTGGTGCTATAAAACGAAATTCCGGAGCGTCGAAAGCCCACGGCTGGCCCGAGAGAATAGAGATTGGCACTCGGTGATCTCTGCTTAAATAAACACTTGTCACGCTCATCATGCAAATATTTGTATCAAATGTGAATTAAACTCATGACCCGGACAGAGCAACAAGGTTCATTAACCACTGGCCCTGTCAAAGCTTTATATATTACTAGTTGACACGGCAAACTTTGATCCGCCATAGAAATTATTTCTAGTGAGTATTTTGGTTATTAAATAAAAGCTGAAGAATCTATTGTGTTTGAATGTTTCAATTGTTTGAAAACTGAATGAAAGTTGAAGTATTCGGATTTTTTTCATACAAAAATCGCAACCAAATAATGGAAGGTGGAAGGTATAACTTCGAGATAATAGGTTTTATTGATGCCAATTTTTTTCTCTGGCTTAGATCACACTTATCACTTGAGGGTTTACAAAAAAAAACCTAAAATATATTCTCCAATCTACCAAATATACACATAAAATTTTATAAATCAAGTCATTTTGGAGGAGTCCAATCACTAACACAAGACATGGCACAAGTGACATGAGATTTTTTAATATTATTTTTAAACATTGCTTATGTATTCTTGTTGCTATACTAAAAGGATTAATAATAGTTAATAAATTTTGTGAAACCATACCCTCACAAAAAAATGAAAAAAAAATCAGCTAATATATCAGCATTTTGAGATATGGTTTTATGAGGTGCTTTCATGTAAAATTTTATTTACATGAAAGTTATTAAAATAAAAAAAATCATTGTTTAATTTGCCTCAAACAGGATCATAAAATTATAAGTCGCAAAATATAATAAATGATTGAGTGGTTATAAAAGAATATGTAATAAACTAAAAAACTAAGTATTCTAATGTCTAATATTTCTATACTCTAAGGGAAAATCTCACAGCTGTAAGATATTTCGTCAGAGCAATGTTAGGTATTTATAGGTTTTAAAGGCCAATTGATATGTGTATGAAAATTAATTAACTTTTCTGTTGGTATATTGTTTAGCAGACCTGATTGATGAGATGTGGTAATCACTTTGATTCCCACTTGGGACAAATAATTTTGTCACGACAACAAGTGCTTGTTTTACATCTGAATGTAAAAATTTATCTGTATATTTATCTTCTTCGAATATATGAAATTCTTGTCACAGTTTTATTGTTCATACTCCTCGGAAATGGCTTGACCGATTTTGATGAAAATTTATATGTATATTCAGTAGGTATGACAATAGGTTTATAACAAATTATTACCCTAAGTGTTAAGGGTTCACACCAAAAAAAAAAAATTTTATTTTTTGGACAAAACATTTGTTCTAAATGTTTAAGATACAACTTTTTAAAATACAAACAACTCTAAATTTTTACCCTTATACAAACAACCACTATTGTTTGCCATATTAGTAATTTAATTATTTTTATACCTGGTTGACAACTGATCAATTATCACTAGATCAGTTATCGTCCAAGCGTCTACGGATGTAATTATAATAAACATAAAATCACGCCTGTAATCCCCAAAGAGGTAAGCAGAGGAATGTAGAACACTCCAACGTTTCACTGGTTGTGTTTACGTCCCACTATGGTGGTGAGCCTAGTCACATGTCCAGACTCCGAACCATTACTAGAAAATCTAAATTAGATAAATTTAGTAGTACCAAATCCAGGAATTTAACCCAGGACCTTCCGATCGGTAGTCGCACATGCAACCAACACAACCAACGAGGAAGTTAGAATAAATATTTTTTTTTAGTGTTTTGGTATTTTTAGACACCATCATCATTCACAGCACCCCCTGCCTGTGTCACTCACACACTTACAATGAATTAGTTATTTTTTCTACCCTAGTAATTCCTTAGAAGTAATTTATACAGCAAAGTGATGTTTGCTGGGTCAAGTATCTGTATATAAATGTCAGTGTTTGTTTATTTGTACTTTATTGAATATGAAAAGGTAAGTGTTTGAGCATTGATGTCTTTGGCAACTTTGTTCAGAATTGTCTAAGGTAGGTTTTGGAACAAAAGGCAAAACAAAAGAAACTTTGAAACGGCTGTACAGATTTCGCCGGGTCAGCTAGTCCATTTATATATAAATCGATGGTCCCTGTGTACAAAAAGACATGCCAAAAACCGAGATTTACAAGAGAGTGTAATTTATGTTTAAACCTTACTTATTCTCTTATACGATTTGTATATTAAGTTAAATATTTAACTTCATATAAAATCATATAAGAGAATAAGTAAAGTTATTAAGATAAATTATGCTCTCCTATAAACCTCAGTTTCTGACACATCTTTATGTACATAGGAACAGTTGATAAAAGCAATTTATCAGTGCTCTGATCATCATAACATAGACTACTTTGAGAAACAATAACAATTTTTTATAGACAATACAGTTCTTCCAATTGAAGTAGAACAAAAATATTAACAGGTTTGTAACATTGATAGAAACAGTTTAAAAAAGGTTAACAAGTTATGTCAATACTAATGTGTTCATGTCATAAATACAGATAAACTAAACATTCATCCATGTATGTGAGATTTGACTTTAAGATAATTATTGTGATTTGTTTTAACCCTTAACGGCCACATGGGGTGAATAGTCACCCCAGGCTTAAAAAAAGTGGAATAAGAAAGAGGTCTTAAACCTTTCAAATAAATACAATAAACGCCATCTGACGGTGACAGACATGTGTGAGATGTGACTTCACTACATAGTAAGCCAAAGAAATGCATGGTGGTGATGTGAGCATTCATTTTATTAGCCTGGGGTAACTAGTTACCCCAGTGTAGCCATAACCGCAGTTCAGTTACAATATTTTCTAGTAATCTTAGTTGTTATAAAATTCAAGGGCATCCTAGAAATTGATAACTAGCCAAACATTGACCACCTGGAAAAAGTAACATTTGACATGGCACGACGATGCGTAGTCTGTAACCGAAAAAAAGATAAGAAATCGCGTATCGGATGTTCGGCTTGTAATAGACCGATTTGCGAGGAACATTGATTCCCTTTATCTATGGAGTGTGCTGGTCAGTAAATATGACTCGTATATTGTATGTTTCTTTTAATTTGATATTAAAACAATATTTTTTACGTTCTTATTAATAAAAATGTATTTTTAATGCAATAAAACGCAAAAGAAGTCAATTTCATGATTTAAAATTTTTTTCATTTTTCCTTCGAGTAATTTTGCAAAATAACTATACTTTTTGTAAAATTGGTAGATACTGTTATTTTTTTGTCATTGTGGTGTACATTGAGCGGACAACCCTAAAGTTTTAGTCGTTAATATTGCTTTTTTCAAAAAAAGCTATTTTATTTCAGAATTTTGATCTATATAACCAGTTTTTAGAACGCCATCTATGAATTAACTAAATTAAACTATTAGAAATATTGAAGAACTCGTCAACAAACATGACACAATTAATTAAAAGTTTCTAAACGTTTACACGTCATGTCTGGCCAGCTTTTTCAGCATGGGGTAATGAGTTACTCCATGTGGCCGTTATGTGGCCTGAGGGAGGTGTGGCCGTTAAGGGTTATAAAGATTTACTATTCCCTGGCAACCTGTCTAAGCCTCTCAACGGTAGTAGGTCATATATGCCTGCATACTTTCTATGGTAGTGAACTGATATCTATCACCCTGTTGTGTCAAGTTAAATTTAACCACAGTTATAGATTACCCCTTACTCACTTAGCTTTAATAATGACAACCTTTCAATTCATCATAATCATTCTGAGAGGACTCCCATATTCAAAGTGGAAAAATAGAATGATGGATGATGGTGATCCTTTCTAATATTTGACTGCAGATCATCATTCAGCACCTAAAGGTTTATAGCTTTTTTAACTGGTGAAAATATTTTACCTTCCCACTAAAATAGTCTGGGATTCAAACCCACATGTGCACCTCTGGATTTATAAAAATTACAGCAGTGACTGCCTCATTGGTTGTGTTAGTTACAAGTGACTACTGATTAAGAGATCCTGGGTTTCAATCCTATGTCACACTCTATTGAATTGTTCTAATTTAGATTTTCTATTAGTCACTCAGAGTCTGGACACGCCGCCGAGTGTATGACAATAAACTCAGCACCCATTCCATTGTGGGATGTAAACATTGTGGAATTAAATTTGGAAGTGCACTACATTCCTCTGCCTACCTCTTAGGGAATTATAAGTGTTATGTTACACACAGCACAGGACATTTTCTAAGGGTTATGGAGTCTGCCAAACTGCACTTGGTGTATGTGATAGTGTAGTTTTGCATTATCTTTCACAACAACTTCAGTGGCCTGTTCCAGCCTCCAATACATACATAATCTGGCAGAGAATGCCAACAGACACTAAGTCCACATTTTGTGCAATGTACCAAATTTTTATGTGTAAAGAATAAATATATAATAATTTCATTTATAAGTCAATTGTATGTAATAACATAAGGATACACCAATATAAAAAATATGGAGCCTATGTAAAGTCTCTGTTATGAACTCATTGTGATCAGCAGAAGTTCATTAGGAGGATCCAGGATAAGTATGAAACCAGTCTAGGTTGCTGACACAGCAGGTGTAACTGTGGATGCTGTTCAGAACAAATATTTGAGAAACAAGCCTGAGTATTAGTCTAATGTCAGTTTGCAAATTTATCTACATAATTTTTTTTCCGACCCGTTTATCATTCCACTGCTGGAACATGGGTCTCTTCTTAGAATGAGAGTGTTAAGGCCATAGTCTACCACGCTGGCCAAGTGTGGGTTGGCAGACTTCACACACCTTGGAGAACATTTTTTTTTAACTCTAAGGTGAGCAGGTTTTTTTCACTATGTTATCCTTCACCGTAGCAAGCTTCATATGTAGCAAATGATATTTAAACTTAAAACATACATTTTTAAGAGGTCCACCAGAGATGTGAACCCGGTCTCCCAGAGTGAGAGGTTAAATATCAAACCACTAGGCTATCATTTATTGATAGGAATTAATAGTTGTGTAGTTACTGAGGAACAAGATCTACCTTGATCATCTGAATATGTGTGAATTCAAATATTATTGATATTCAAGATGATGTTCCCCATGGAGTATGGAGGGAGCCCTGATTGCTTGATAATGTCTACATTCATCAAACACTTCATACATAACTCCTGTCTTGTGTCAATTTAAGCTAAAATATTACAGATTAAATCTTATCTAGTAAGATAGCATCCCCCAACAGTCAATAATGTAATCTATAGATAATAATTATAACTAAACATTGTACATTCATTGTTCCATCTTTCTTTTTCAGTAGCAAAGAACATAAATGTAAAATCACACTTGTAACTCTCAAAGAGGTAAGCACAAGAGTGTAGTACACACCCATATTTCATCAGGACATTGATATGGGCACATATCCAGACTTTGAGCCACCACTAGGAAATCTAAGTTTGAATAATCCAAAAGCGCTCAATGTGAATTTGAAGCCAAGACCTTTAGCAGTTACACTTGCGACCAACACAACTGAAAATGCATGTCATGATAAAGAACATCATATACAGTGAGAACATAGCTTGAAGATTTAAAATGTGTATATTATGACTGAATTGGTTAATCAATTTATTTATTAAGAAAATTATCATAATATTGCATCACATCCTTAATGGAGTAGGCAGAGACCACAAAATGCCAAGTATCAATATCCTTACAGGCTATGTGCTTTCATTTAGTGACATTTTGTCTAAGAATATTACATAATATTGTGTAACATTTAACATTGGCATGTGATCAACCTTTGTCTTTCCACTGTTGGGCATGGATCACCACCATAGAATCAGAAGATCCAAAAATAAGATCTGCCATGCTGGCCAAGTAATAGGAGAAATATTTCACAAGTCTCGGAGAACATTTTTACCATCTGTTTATATACAGAGTTCCTTTATCACTATCGTATATTTCGTTTATTAGATTGTGATCCTACAATGCGTGACTTAAAATATTTAGGGTTTTTATCTACAAGAACATAACAATCCTATTGTATCATACATGAGATATCACACACACTGAAAATAAGTTAGTAGCTCCCACATCTAGATGATGGTCGCTAAATTACAGAGCCCTTTTGCAACATCAGTCGCTGGAAACGACGAGATGGACTGAATCAGACATACATTTAATTTAAACTTTGTAGTCAGACATGTTTATTACCAGACATTAAACCACAAATTCCTAAACAGGGTGGTTAAAATTTAACCTAGTTAGCTATCTCTTTATCAGTTCACAAGTTGATATCTTTAGTTTTAGTTAATATAAGATCTAGCTTTAAACTTATATTACAGGAAATACAATTTCAATAAGCCTCCACAATACATCTTTTGTTTGAAAAATTGTTACAGACAATAACATGTTGAATATTACATGTCGAAAGTATATAGAGTTGAATAAACAAACAGTACAACTGACTACCAGATGTCACTGCAGCTTATCAATGTTTTGAAAAATATATGCTACGCACGTCAACAGAGTGGATACTTGTATGAATGAAGTTCGACGCTCTGCACAACAAACACGACTGGCTGATAACGACATCGTTATATTTACGTCAGACAACGTTGAAATGTAATGAAATCATTACGAGGAAGAGATAGCACGAATTCGCGAGACGAGACGCACATTGTTGAGGTGAAAAAAAGGCGGTTAATTTTAGCGGCAGACGAACGACCTAGCGATCGATGCATGCGTGCGTCACTGCGCAAACGCGATCATCTGTCAGGAGCACTGAACTGACCTAAAAACACGGCACACGCGACCATAACCTAAATCATACTTCCCAACACACAGTCATCACGCCAATAAAGCAGCAACATCACCTTACCTTTAGAAATCGAATGCACTCGCGGGAAATCCCACACATCCAAGCGAAAGTGACTCGAGTGACGCCGCCAACCTAGCTGCGTTTCGTCATACGCCTGCAGGCAATTTATCACCACTGGACACTTTAACTCTTCATAGACGTCTTTCATCACGAACTAACATTAATTTCATTAACGAAAACACTGCACAATGACTTCGAAACCTCGTTTACACACGTTTTATACACATGACTCGACAAAAACATTGGATTGTCACCTATGAAAAGGATACACTTGAAGCCGTTGTCCCATATCCTGTATTAGATTAGCGGCCTGCTGCCGATATGCCAACTCCTTATCTGCATCTAAACCGCATTTTCTGCTTGGTGAATTCTGTAGTTGCTCTTTTGTAAAATACCATTTTTCTTGTCCGCCAGCCATTGAACGGATGTTCCAATGACTGCCTACGAAGAAGCACGACGGAGAGCTGTGCTCCGTCTATGTGCGTGAGTGGAAAAGAGACGACGCTATGACAGCGGCGAACGGAAGCAGACCACGTTAACATTTGACTGATTTACAAAATTTTAAATAACATTTCGAAGTTTTATCAC